>WNWK01008928.1:0-37676 GCA_009830355.1 Cherax destructor
AAGAATATTACTACCCACCCATTCCTGCTTTGCAATGTCATCAAACAAATATTTTTTGATTGGCTAAAAGTTGTGCATGCAAAACCCAAGATGCTCACCAATATAAATTACATCACATGGTTCTTCATTTGAACCTGCTATCATTTATGCATATACAGTGGTCCCTCGGTTTTCGCCAAAAATTCGTTCCAGAATGCTGCTCAAGTGCCATTACCGAACGAATTTACTTCCTTAAGAAATAATGTCACGTATGTTAGTCTATTTCAGACTCCCAAAAATACACTTGCAACAGCACTTACGAAAATACACTTACATAAATGTCCGAGTTTGGAGATGCACGAAAACCGAGGGACCACTGTACAGTGTAGAACTGTACATACATTGTGCTCACTTGCCCAAGCAATAATACATACATGTTGCTTCTAGTTTAAGGTTTAACCAATACAGTGGACCCTTGCTATTCGAACATTCTTAATTCCAGAATGCTGTTCAAGTGCTGTTACCAAACGAATTTATTCCCATAAGGAATGATGTAAATTCGATTAGTTAATTTCAGACCCTCAAAAATACACTTCTAAAAGCACTTACAATAATAAACTTACATAACAGGGTGAGTTTTGGAGTGTTCGATTAGCGAGGGTCCACTGTAATTTTTTGTACTCAGCACAATTTATGACAAGGAATTTACTGTGTTCCTTCTCTCTCAAACTATATTCTCTTTTCCGTTTGTGCACCAATCATATACAGTGGACTCTGTTTTGTTGAAAATTCTTTCCAGAATGCTGTTTGAGTGCCGTTACTGAGCAATTTGTTCCCATAAGGACAAATGTAAATTAGATTAGTAATTTCAGACCCCTAAAATACACTTACAAAGCACTTATGAAAATACACTTACATAATTGTTCGAGTTTGGAGGTGAACGAAAACCGAGGGTCCACTGTATGTTACTGGTAGTTAGGAATGGAATACATTTTGTGTAGAATCTTTCATAAATATGTATGGACACATACATGCTATTGAGGCAGAACCTAGGATCTTATCTTTATAACACTCTGCTTGTATAGACAAGCAGAGTGTAATAAATCAATTTTGATTACAAAGATGGCCACTAGCATGCCTAGGCATTTGATGCAATAACTTGGCAAAAATCAGTCTGCTTACAAAATAGGTTTGGTAAAAATTCAGTCTGATTACAAAATAGGTTTGGTAGGATTACACTACACTATATTACAGTACTCTAATTTTAGCATAATCTGCTGAGAAAGCCTATATGGAGATCAAATACTGAAAAATATAGAAGAATGTACAAAAAGAAAAAAATTACTGAATTGCTTAAAAACAAGTATATATATCATGATGAAGGAAAGATAGTTTGCAACAAAAGATTACTGATACATAGCAGAAACTAAAATACAGTCAACCCCCGGTGCTCGACAGCGTCGGAGGTCGTCCAAATCGGTGTTCGACGGGATTTTTGACGAGAATTTTCGCTCGGTATTAGCTGATCCGCTCGGAGTTGGCTATTCGTCCCAGACGCGTACACGTGTCCCAGCTGGGCCCGGGCACTCCACGGAGCGTCAGTGTGCTATTGTTTACAAGCGAGAGCGACCACCACCCACGCATTCATACCAGTATAGTATTGTCATTATTCCACTGTTTTTAGTGCTTGCAACTGCTAAATAAGCCACCATGGGCCCCAAGAAAGCTCCTAGTGCCAAGCCTGTGGTAAAGAGTGTAGCAGGGATGCAGGGAGTGAAGCAGGGATGCAGGGAGTGTAGCATTCATGCAGGGAGTGTAGCAGGCATGCAGGGAGTGTAGCAGGCATGCAGGGAGTGTAGCAGGCATGCAGGGAGTGTAGCAGGCATGCAGGGAGTGTAGCAGGCATGCAGGGAGTGTAGCAGGCATGCAGGGAGTGTAGCAGGCATGCAGGGATGTAGCAGGCATGCAGGGAGTGTAGCATTCATGCAGGGAGTGTAGCATTCATGCAGGGAGGTAGCATTCATGCAGGGAGTGTAGCATTCATGCAGGGAGTGTAGCATTCATGCAGGGAGTGTAGCATTCATGCAGGGAGTGTAGCATTCATGCAGGAGTGTAGCATTCATGCAGGGAGTGTAGCATTCATGCAGGGAGTGTAGCATTCATGCAGGGAGTGTAGCATTCATGCAGGGAGTGTAGCATTCATGCAGGGAGTGTAGCATTCATGCAGGGAGTGTAGCATTCATGCAGGGAGTGTAGCATTCATGCAGGGAGTGTAGCATTCATGCAGGGAGTGTAGCATTCATGCAGGGAGTGTAGCATTCATGCAGGGAGTGTAGCATTCATGCAGGGAGTGTAGCATTCATGCAGGGAGTGTAGCATTCATGCAGGATGTAGCATTCATGCAGGAGTGTAGCATTCATGCAGGGAGTGTAGCATTCATGCAGGGAGTGTAGCATTCATGCAGGGAGTGTAGCATTCATGCAGGGAGTGTAGCATTCATGCAGGGAGTGTAGCATTCATGCAGGGAGTGTAGCATTCATGCAGGGAGTGTAGCATTCATGCAGGGAGTGTAGCATTCATGCAGGGAGTGTAGCATTCATGCAGGGAGTGTAGCATTCATGCAGGGAGTGTAGCATTCATGCAGGGAGTGTAGCATTCATGCAGGGAGTGTAGCATTCATGCAGGGAGTGAGCATTCATGCAGGGAGTGTAGCATTCATGCAGGGAGTGTAGCATTCATGCAGGGAGTGTAGCATTCATGCAGGAGTGTAGCATTCATGCAGGAGTGTAGCATTCATGCAGGGGGTGTAGCATTCATGCAGGGAGTGTAGCATTCATGCAGGGAGTGTAGCATTCATGCAGGGAGTGTAGCATTCATGCAGGGAGTGTAGCAGGCATGCAGGGAGTGTAGCAGGCATGCAGGGAGTGTGGCATTCAAAGAAAAGGCCAGTAACCCCAGAAAAAAACTTGCCACCTGCAGTGTTAATGGAAGGGATTCCCTTCCAAACACTAGCATACTACTCCATCCTCTCCCTCCTCCGTCTTGCACACATCAACAACTCTTCAATAAATGTAAGTGACATGTTATTGTACTATTATTTCTTTATTTCTCATAAAATTGTGTGTAATTTAATGTCAAAAAGTTCTAAAAAATATTTTATTTTAATACTTTTGGATGTCTGGAACGGATTAATTTTATTTCCATTGTTTCTTATGGGGAAAATAGATTCGGAGTTCGACCAAACCGGTGATCGACGGGCCCTCTGGAATGGATTAATAACGAAAACCGGGGGTTGACTGTACAGTGGTACCCCGAGATATGAACAGCTCAAAACTCAAACAATTATGTAAGTGCTTTCGTAAGTGTGTTTTTGGGGGTCTGAAACGGATTAATCTAATTTACATTATTCCTTATGGGAACAAATTCGTTCAGTATCGGCACTCGAACAGCCTTCTGGAATGAATTAAGTTCGTATCCTGAGGTATCATTGTAGTATTCATATTAGACAAAAGAAGTATAAAAGGAACAAACAGCTGCTCTTCCTAGGAAATTGATGTAAATCTTAAATATTTATACACATGCAAAATACAATAAAAAACTATCTCTAGAATTGGTCGACTACTCACAAGAGGTTTATATACTGATGACAAAAAAATTAAAATAATAAAGTTTTGAAAAATTTGTATGAGTTAACATTCAGCAATGAGGATCTGTACAGTTTTTTATTTGTCTCTGCCTACTCTACAAATCATAAATCTGACAAAACATAAATCCCCTAAAATTTGATAAGGAAATAGAAAACAGGCCCACACATGCAACACCTGGGCATAATTTATGGAACTCTTTATTTACAAAGAGGTGCAAAATACTATAGTTATAATGAGCAGCACACCTCTTTCAAAAAATTCTCCATTACAAATTTTATGGAATAGCATGACCTACACAATTCAAATCAATGTGGGAAGACTGCGCCTCTCACAACTACCAGACCATCATGACAAAATTATGAAAGCTGTGGATGAAAACCAAAATGCAGATGTGGTCTACACAGACTTTGGTAAGGCATTTGACAAATGGATTCATGGAGTGATAGGTAATATGTAAAATAAGGTCAACAGGTATAACAGAAAAACTAGTTAAATGGATATTCAACTTTCTAATGAACAGAATAAAAAGAGCTTTAATAAACAAAGCAAAATCCATCCTTATAAAGGTAAAAAAGTTCAGTATACTCCATGGCATGGTTCTGGTGCCTTTACTATTTCTCATCATCATAGTAGAGACAAAACCACTAGCCACAGCTTCATATCATCCTGTGCATATGAGACCAGTGGACAAAAGAGAATAACATGACGTTCAATAGTCACATATTGAAACTGATCAAATATGGAAATACATAATGAAGAACTCAGAGGGAATACTGGATACAAAACACAGGAAGGATTATCTTATAGAAGAAAAGGAATACAGTGGACCCCCGGATTTCGTACAGCTCCCAACTCGAACAATTATGTAAGAGTATTTTTGTAAGTGCTTTTGTAAGTGTATTTTTTGGGGTCTGAAACGGACTAATCTAATTTACATTCGTCCTTATGGGAACAAATTCGTTCGGTAACATCACTCGAACAGCCTTCTGGAACAATTATTGCGAAATCCGGGTACCACTGTAATTGTTTTACAAGCTTAATTTAATTTGGACATGATCTAATTTATATCAGGCAAATATCTTGAGTTTTATATTGCAAACATCCCCACAATATAAGCAGTTTAATAAAGAGCATCATGAAGAGAGAATGATACTTTATGGTAAAGAGAGCAATAGTATTATATTAAAATAGTAGTCCAGACTACAGTGAAAGTGATACTAGTAGTGATATTTGTAGCATATCACTAGTACGTACAGTGGACCCCCGGAAATCGAACATTCTTTGTTCCAGAATGCTGTTCGAGTGCTGTTACTGAACAAATTTATTCCCATAAGGAATAATGTAAATTAGATTAGTCCATTTCAGACCCCAAAAAATACACTTACAAAAGCACTTACAATAATAAACTTACATAATAGGTCGAGTTGGGAGGCGTTCGATTTCCGGGGGTCCACTGTAGAATGAGCACAAACATGCCAGGTCCTTCCAAGAGTCACACAATGGGCACAATATGATTAAACATATTTGGTAGTACCACTAATATAATTGGTCCATACTTTTTTGAGGGATGTGTTAATTATATGACATGTATAAATGTTACAAGCAAGGTTAGTTCCATAATTACATGACAGGAATATAAATGTGCTGTAAACTCACTGCAAATATCAGTACATACACAATGAGAATTAATCTATGTGTATACCAGGTTTACCTGGAGTTTACCTGGAAAGGGTTTTGGGGGTCAACGCCCCCACGGCTCGGTCTGAGACCAGGCCTCATGGTGGATCAGGGTCTGATCAACCTGGCTGTTACTGCTGGCTGCACCCAAACTGACGTACTGGTGGTCTGGTGGCTAAAGCTCTCGCTTCACACGGCGAGGGCCTGGGTTCGATTCCCAGCCAGGGCAGAAACATTGGGTGTGTTTCTTTACACCTGTTGTCTATGTTCCCCATCAGTAAAATGGGTACCTGGGTGTTAGTCGACTGGTGTGAGTCGCATCCTAGGACACTGACCTAATCTGCCCGTAATGCTCAGCATAACAAGGGACTTTCTATATAGTAGTATGTCACTGATGTCAGCTAGGCCTGTATACCATGTACATGTACTTGTAGTAAATAAAGATATTATTATTATTATTATTATAGCCTGGTTGGTCAGGTACTGACTTTAGGTGCCTGTCCAGTGCAGTGTAAATAGTTGAAATAAATCTTTAAAAAATAAATTAATGATTATTTTATAACATAAATATTTGGGTACTTATGAAATATTTCATCAGCCTGTGTCACTAGCCCAGAAACCGAGGACCACAAAATTTTCATTTAGCAGAATGATAATGTGTTAAGAATTTAGCATACAATCAACTTTTGCAATGTAAAAATTATATAATGAAAGGAGAATATGTAGAGAAGAAAACACAAGAGTTGAAGGAGTATGCACTAGAACATTTGTGAAAAAATGGGTCAAACATTATCAAAATATTTTGCCAAGAATAATGGTTTCAGAGAAAGTTGAACAGGGTAAGATAACCATATGGAGCAATTATACCTGTGTGCTAAGAGTGAAGTGGTGAGATGCTGGATAACGAGGTACAGTAGTTCTAGAATTTAAATATCAATGAGGCAGAAATTTCAAGAACTGGGCAGAGTGAAATGATATTTGTTTGGAGATAATAAGTAATAAGTTGAAAGTGGAAAATGTAGCAGTGATGAACAGAATTAGGACAAATACTCATGGTAGGAATAGTGTTGGAATGGTTCGAGCATTTCTTCAATAGTTCCTTTACAGAGGGGAAAAAGGTAGTAAGACAGAAGCGATTGCAGAGAAACAAGGTAAATTTGGTAAGAAAAAGGATGTGCGGATCAGTTTTTTGGCATTAAAACACACAAATGAAAAGTACGTACAGTGGTACCCCGGTTTACGATATTTTTTCATTCCAGAATGCTGTTCAAGTGCCATTACCAAACGAATTTATCTCCTTAAGAAATGTTGTAAAATAGACTAGTCCTTTTAGACCCCCAAAATTACACTTACAAAAGCATTTAAAAAAATAAACTTACATAAAAGGGTGAGTTTGGGGACCATCGTAAACCGGGGTACCACTGTACTTAGAAAAGGATAAGCGGTTTGTTGTATTTATGGATTACAGAAGATATATGGTGAATATAAGAAGGTTGTGGCTAGTAAGGCAAATGTATGGAATAGTTATTCAGTTATTGAAAGCTATTTTTTTTATAAGGAGCACAGATTTCCCAAGCGCTGTATAGCCCCTGAAGGTTTGCCACTTCCCCAAAATTATAATTAATTAATAAGGAGCACAAAGGTCAGGTTAGGATACATAATAATGTGATGTTCATTTTTCAACATTCTCTAATATACTAATAACAAAACTATTAAACAAATGGTGTGATGATTCCCCAGCAACAAGACTTTTATGTCACATTTGAATCAATGTATGAAGTTAGCCTTCACTCTTCCTTTCCTTGTTTGATGAACTCACAATGCTCTTATTAAAGGAATGCCATCAAAAATCTTTCTCTTGTTGAGCTTCCATTTGTTCCCTCATTCTGGTCTTACCTTTTTCAAATAATATTCCTCTGCTGTATAAGTGTAAAATAAAAACCTGTTACATTTCACATTCTGACAGGATTATTGATATTTTCTTTGTCTCTTAAAAACCTCTACTTACATTCTGTACTGTATACATTTTACTTTTCTGTGCATTTCTTAACATTGTTAGTTCAGTAATATTAATTTTCTAAATGAAGAGGATTGGTGTGAGACTTGGCTGCATGAACAATGATCTCAAGAATCATTTACAGATATTACTAGTATTTATGCATACTGTTGTTAGCCCTGGAGTATCTTTTAAATATTCTCAGTCTTCTCTTCTCTATTCACTTTATCTATGGATCATCTTTGCAGCAAATTTCTACATTTTCTTTACATGTTTTATGTACATATATCTGACCGCTTCTGCAAAGACAGTGATTATGTATGAATGATGGTGAAAGTGTTGAATGATGATGAAAGTTTTTTCTTTCTTTTTGGGTCACCCTGCCTCGGTGGGAAACGGTCGTGTTAAAAAAAATGGCTGCAGGGGTAAACCCCCTGCCTCACCTCTCAACTTCCTGCTTGCCAGATTCACTCCTTCCTAGCCTTGTGAGCCCCTATTGTACCTGCTCTTAAAATTATGTATGGGGGCCAACCTCCACCACGTTTTCATCTAGATCATTCCACTTCCCAACTACTCTGAGACTGTGGCTGATCTATGTCTTTAGTTTTCAGCTGTTTCTGAGTACCTGTTTCTCACCTCTCAAACAGTCAGTCCCTGTCTATACTATCAATTCCTCCTAAGTATCTTGTATGTTGTTATCATGTCTCCTTTGGGTCTTCTGTCCTCTGAGGTCATTAGATTCTATTCCATTAGCCTCTCCTATAGCTCAAACCCCTTAGCTGTGGAACAAGGCTAGTTGCATACTTCTGTGCTTTCTCCAGTTTCTCAACATGTTGTGTGTGTGTGTAGTATTATACTCAAGTGCTAAATCCAATTTTTGGCATGCTCCCGGAAGTGGCTACCTTACAAGGTGACATGCTATACTTGGTCTACTTTCCCTAGCACCCAATTTCAGTAATTTCCACATGTTGGCAATGAACTCTAGCAGCCACTTATTCACAAAATAATATCTCTGCCCATAGTCATAGTTTCCTGATGTTCACAGTTTCCATTTGCATCCTCAAAGGTAAATCTGAATAAAAGAAATTAAATATCCATTTTCTCACTTATGTTTAAACTTGTTGACTAGCCAACTGAAGAAATACAGTGGACCCCCGAGTTTCACGAGCCTCACGGTTTGTGAATTTTGACTTTTGGCAACTTTTTTCGTAAAAATTTAGCATCGAATTTAGTGATTTGCCTCGAGATTCGTTGGCCGTCTGGTACGCGTCAGAGCGGCCTACCAGCATCAGTGCGCACACAAAGCCAGCCTCCCATACCAGAGTAATATTCCAATCTTGTTTGTGCTTGCAACTGCTAAATAAGCCACCATGGGCTCAAAGAAAGGTCCTAGTGCCAGCCCTTTGGAAAAGGTGAAAAACACGATAGAATTCAAGAAAGAACTCGAAGCAAAGTACGAAAGTGGAGGAACAGAGAGGGATGAATGTGCCTTCTTCAGTGATTCTACGATATGTACGATACTAAAGCAGCATGAGTCGATAAAGGCTATAATGCCAGCCAGCGATAAATTGTAGCATTAACAGTGTAGCAAGTAAGTTAAGCGATCAATCGATAGAAAAAGGACAGCACGAAACTAACTTCTCCAATGTTATTGGAGGTATATAGGGCCACTGACAACACCGCCGCCTCTACTGCCGCTTTCACCACCACTATGTAAGGCTTATGCTCTCAGTGGCTCTTATACACCCAAAAACAACACAACACAACACCACTCGTGACATATGTAATGACATATTTTAATCATTCTAGAGTATATGTCATGTTTCTATGTTATTAATATTGTTTATTATGTCATATTAGATGAATTGTGATAGATAAATAAGCCGTAGAGTTGATATTAGTGTCATATTGAGGGACTATCTCGTCCTGCCTCCAAACAAACTCCTCTGCCGCCGCCACAATTCCTAACAACATAATGAAATATTTTATTCATACACCAACAAGAGTCTCATTGTTTTCTGTATGTAAATCTATATTTAATGTAAAAAAAATATTTTTTCTTAATACTTTTGGGTGTCTGAAACGGATTAATTTGATTTACATTATTTCTCATGGGGAAAATGGTTTCACCATTAGTGAATTTCGCCTTTCGGCAGACTCTCTGGAACGGATTAATCACGAAACTCAGGGGTCCACTGTATGAGTGTTTTTTTTTTTTAAACATAACAAGGTGTCTTTCATAATTGCAATTATGTCACATATAATAAATACCTGTTGTAAGTCAAACCTCCAGGCTGACTGCATCAGCTCAAGTTTTCTGTTACTGATTTCCATTTGTTAATTTGTTAATGCCATTATAAACCACACATACAGTAATCAACATAATTTGACCAATAAAAAGTTATATATACGTACAGTGGACCCCCGTTTTCGTAATTAATCCGTTCCAGAGGGAGTTACTAACACCAAATATTACTAACTCTGAATCTATTTTCCCCATAAGAAATAATGGAAATTCAATTAATCCGTTTCAGACACCCAAAAGTATTAAAATAAAATATTTTTGTACATTAAAGATAAGATTTCTTCGGATTTTTAACCCCGGAGGGTTAGCCACCCAGGATAACCAAAGAAAGTCAGTGCGTCATCGAGGACTGTCTGTCTTATTTCCATTGGGGTCCTCAATCTTGTCCCCCAGGATGCGACCCACACCAGTCAACCAACACCCAGGTACCTATTTGCTGCTAGGTGAACATGACAACAGGTGTAAGGAAACACGTCAAAATGTTTCCACCCCGCCGGGAATCGAACCCGGGCCCTCCGTGTGTGAAGCGAGAGCTTTAGCCACCAGGCCAATGTGACATGAAGAATAAAACAATAATAACATGACACTTACCTTTATTGAAGAGTTGTTGATGTGTGGAAGACGGGAGGAGGGCAGAGGATGGAAGAGTTGCTATTGTTTGGAAGGGAAATCCCCATCCATAAAGACTTCAGGTACCAAGTCCTTTTCCTGGGTTACTTCCCTTCTTTGTTTTTTAATGCCACTAGGACCAGCTTGAGAGTCACTGGACCCCTGTTGCTCAAAAAAAATGTTCCAGAGAGTTCTGTTTCTGGCAAATGTTTGGAATTGTGCCCTTCTCCTCTTTCTTTCTCCTGGTATTTGTCCTTCTTTATTTTATTTTCAACATTTTTTCCCCCTCTGTGTTCTTGTCCTTACCCTATGCGGGCCGCCAGCTGTATTGCAGTGGTCCTCTCTCCCAGAATATGACTGACTCCACTACTACTACTTCCACTACCACTACTACTTCCCCAATCTCTTGTGCCCTCCCCTGTCTGCTGCCTATAAATACCCCTTCTACCTGTTCTGTGTGTTAGTGTGACTTTGTAAATGGTCCAAGTCGGACCGAAACGTCATCGTAAGCTCCTCTCTTCTACGTGCGGGTTGTGTTTGTAGTGTGTGTTTGGGGACAGGACAAGATAGTCCTTCAAAATGACACTAATATAAACTCTATGGCTTATTTATCTATCACAATTCATCTAATATGACATAATAAACAATATTAATAACATAGAAACATGACATACATAGTGGACCCTCGGAAATCGAACATATCGGAAATAGAACAAGAAAATCGATATCAACAATCGAACAAAATATCGCTAATCGAACAAGTGCATATCAGACCTGTCCGCCCAGGCGCGCTTGGGTGCCTGACCGCGCAGGCGTGGAGAGCCAGTCTCGCGTTGTTTACACTTGAGAGAACAATACCCTGCATGCTCATCCAAACATTTCACAATTAATTAATTGTTTGGAGTTTGTTCATTAAGTGCGACTGTGAAATAAGCTACTACCATGGGTCCCAAGAAAGTTCCTAGTGGTACCCCTGTGGTGAAGAAAGTGAGAAACACCATAGATATGAAGAAGGAAATAATACAAAATACGAGAGTGGTGTGCGTATTTCTGAGCTTGCCAGGATATATGGCAAAAACAGGTCAACTATCGCTTCTATGCTGGCTAAGAAGGAACAAATCAAGGAAGCTGATGTTGGAAAAGGTGTTAATATGCTTGCCAAAAATAGACCACAAATAATCGAAGAGATTGATAAGTTGTTGCTGGTGTGGATCAAGGAAAAAGAGTTAGTGGGTGATAGTGTGTCAAAGTCAATCATTTGTGAAAAGGCAAGGAAGTTGCATGCAAAGAAAATGCCTGCAACCAGTGTTGATTGTAGTGTTAGTGAATTTAAAGCCAGCAAAGGCTGGTTTGAGAGATTTAAGAAGCATAGTGACATACACAATGTGGTAAGGCATGGTGAGGCTGCCAGTTCAGACAAACGTGCTATTGAAAAATTCATAAACAAATTTCAGGACTACATAAAGACTGAAAAATTGAAACCTGAACAAGTGGTCAATTGTCAAAAATAGATTGTGTGTCTTGAGGAGAGCTAGTCAGAATGCATGGGTCACAAAGCAACTTTTCAGTGAGTGGATCCATGAAGTGTTTGGCCCCAGTGTGAGAAAATACCTACAGGAAAAGGAATTGGGCAAAAAGTGCCTCCTGTTACTGGACAATGCTCCTGCACATCCTCAAAACATGGAAGACCTACTGTGTGAAGACTTTAGATATATAAAAGTGAAGTTCTTGCCTCCTAACACAACTCCTCTCCTCCAGCCCATGGACCAGCAGGTCATTTCTAACTTCAAAAAACTCTACACAAAAGCAGTTTCAAAAGTGCTTTGAAGTGACCTCTGACACTCAACTGACCCTTAGAGAGTTCTGGAAGAATCACTTCAATATCTACAGCTGCATAGGCCTTATAGGTAAGGCTTGGGAGGGAGTGACTTCCAGGACTTTGAACTCTGCTTGGAGACCATTGTGGCCAGGTTGTGTCCAACAGAGGGATTTTGAAGGGTTTGAGGCTGGCCCTGACCCTGCCGACCCTGTGCCTGTTGTTAAAGGTATTGTGGCATTGGCAATGGAGGTGAGTGGCGAGGATGTGGAAGAGTTGGTGGAGGACCACAGGGTAGAGCTAACAACTGAAGAGCTGCAACAGCTGGAAATGGAAGAGCATAAGACCAGATTTGAGGCTATTGATTCACAGGAGGAAGAAGAGGGAGTGAAGGAGGTGCCTTCTTCAGAGATTAAGGAGATTTGTGCAATGTGGAATAGGGTCCAGGCATTTGATGAAAAATACCACCCTGAACAAGCTCAAACAAGCCATAACAGCAGCACGCTCAGTGACCAAACAATGTCCTATTTCAGGCAAATGTTAAAGAGGTGCCAGAAACCGATGACTGTGGACAGTTATTTTTCTAGACAGGGGTCTAGTGACTCTCAAGCTGGTCCATTATGGGGATTTAAAAACCAAGAAGAGAAGTAACCCCAGATAAGGCTTTGATACCTGAAGTACTTTTGGAGGGGGATTCCCCTTCCAAACACTAACCCCTCCCTTCCTCACTCCTCCCTATCTTCCATATGCCATCAACAATCTTCAATAAAGGTAAGTAAAAATACATGCATTTATTTACTAATACTTTTAGTAGTACGTAATTCTTTTGTGTATGTAGAACTATAATTAATTTCATTAAAATATATTAGTTTTTAATATTTTTGGGTTTCTGGAACCCATTTCGAGTTAAGAACAAGCTCCTGGAATGGATTATGTTCGATTTGCAAGGGTCCACTGTACTCTAGAATGACTAAAATGTCATTGCGAATGTAAGGACTGGTGTTGTGTTGTTTGTTGGGTGTATAAGGGCCACTGAAAGATAAGCCTTAAATAGTGATAGCCGCCAGACACGGCGGTGTTGTCAGTCACCCTATATAACTCCAACAACATTGGAGGAGTTAAGTTTCGTGTCGTCATTTTTCTATAGATTAATGGCTTAAATTACGTGCTACACTGTTAATGCTGCACTTTATTGCTGGCTGGCACTATAGCCTTTATCAATTCCTGCTGTTTTAGTATCATAACATATCGTAGAATCACTGAATCACTTAAGAATACATTCTCCCCTCTCAGCCCTTTACCAAAGGGCTGGCACTAGGAGCTTTCTTTGGGCCCATGGTGGCTTATTTAGCAGTTGCAAGCACTAAAAACAATGGAATAATGATGAAATGTATGGTATGAACGTGTTGGTGACGGTCACTCGTTGGTAAACAATGGCACACTGACTCTGAATGGAGTGTCGGGCCGCTCGGGCCAGGTGTAAGCGTCCAGGACGAATTACGATCTCCGAGCGGATTTACGATCACCGAACCAAAATTTTTACTAAAAAATGTTACTAACTCTGAATATTACGAACTCCGATGAGTACGAACACCGGGGGTCCACTGTATAACAATATAACAAATAAAATATAAATATATATGCAGTTGCTGAAATCCCATTGTAATTTATTTTACAGTGGACCCCCGGCTAACGAACAAAATTCATTCCAGAAGCCTGCTCAAGTGCCATTACCGAACGAATTTACTTCCTTAAGAAATAATGTCACGTAGGTTAGTCTATTTCACACCCCCAAAAATACACTTCCACAAGCACTTACAATATTATACTTACATAATTGTATGATTTCCGGGGTGTTTGTTAGCCGGGGGTCCAATGTATATATGTGGGAGACGGTATAAAGATTACTGTATTCCTATTTTCATATATATTCTTTCTCTTAATATTTTCCTTCTTGGGATAGAATACCTCATGGGACTCTTATTCTTAAAGTATAATATTCAAAGTCTTGATTATGGATTTAGTGTCCAAAGTGTAATCAGATGAACTGCTGTAAAAAAGTTAATGCAAATTGTATTCATCTCATTTACTAAAATGTTTTTTCTTCTTGACAAAATGTTGGGGGCCTCAGTATTCTATCAAATGGTTTTTCTATATACAGTGGACCCCAGGTTATCGGCCATAATTCGTTCCAGAATGCTGTTCGAGTGCCGTTACCGAACGAATTTGTTCCCATAAGGACAAATGTAAATTAGATTAGTCCGTTTCAGACCCCCAAAAATACACTTACAAAAGCACTTACAAAAATACACTTACATAATTGTTCGAGTTGGGAGCAGTACACTAACCGGGGGTTCACTGTAATATGAAAATGATTCATGGATACAATATGCTACCTCTGCTTCCTAATGTATGAAAAGGAGTACAAGCTACTCTGACATACATTTACAAGCCAAATACAGAAGTATAAAGGCAAGACTAGGTGCAGACAAAAAGTTGATGGGCAGATTCCTTTTTAAAAAGCAAATTAAAATTCACGATGAATGGCAAAATTCTAAATAAGATTGAAACAGAAATTATACAACATATAAATTTAAAGGGTAAGTTTATCATAGAAGTTTGATATGTGAGCAAAAAAATTTGTACAGCACTAAAAATGACAAAATTCAAGCCAGTTAAGTAGACTTTCTATAAAGAGAAGAGCAATACAAAATTATCAATATTATTTTTATTCAATGGTGTAAATGTTAATTGGGCATTTACAATAAAATTGTTTAACATTCAACAATTAGGCAATAACAAACAAAATCTCTACTGCTAAGGAGATATGACTGACGCACAAAGATTTTGTGAGTACAGTGGTCTCCCGCCTAACGAGCACCCAGGAAATCGTACAATTATGTAAGTATAGTATTGTAAGTGCCTGTGGAAGTGTATTTTTGGGGGTCTGAAATAGACTAACCTACGTGACATTATTTCTTAAGGAAGTAAATTCGTTCGGTAATGGCACTTGAGCAGGCTTCTGGAATGAATTTTGCACATTAGGCGGGGGACCACTGTACGTATATAAGTTTTTAGAAAGTAGAAAAGAAAAGTAAAATTTTTATAGATTTTGTGTGACCTACTTCTTAAAGTTTGGAAACAGCCTTGAGAATAAGTTGATACATAAATAAATAGATAGTATATTGTATATAGATTTGAACTCCTCAACTGTAAGTACTAAAGTTTTTCTAAGCAAAATACCTTTAGTAAAAAAAATAAAAAATAAAGCAGCTAAAAAATAAAACTTTTCTGTTTCAAATGTTTAAAATTTTCTATAATGGAAAGTAAATATACAAGGTACTCTGACTAATTTTACAAAAATATACTAAAAATACATATTCAATTTATTGTTTCTTTTGATTTACAGTAGACTGTTATATCACACAGATTTATTTGCCATGTTTTTATTATTACACTATTGAAAAATTGTGGCATAATTTTATACATACAACACTTTTTAAAATTAACTTAACACGGTTCCATTTGCAGGCGGGGGAAAAATTTGAAGCGTCACCCACGGGATATTTTCCCAGCTCAGGCTGCCACCTCACTGTCAGTCAGACTACTGTGTCAGCAGGGGAGACCTACCACCATCCCCTGCCACCCCAACACCCCCGCTACCCCCGTCCCAACCTTTCGTGCATACATGTCTAGTACAATTCTCTCCTAGGAGCTAGCTGTGCTTGTGAATTGTTGTGTTTTGATCTTTTAACCCTTTACCAGGCCAGGTGTGCCTCATATTTGATTCTGCCATAGAGGGTATTTAAGAGGCGCCTAAAATAAATAAACTTGACAAATGAACACAAATAAATATGTCTTAGAATTGCTTATATTATCAGAATATAGGTTGCAAATGTTGCAGTGTCTCAAATTTGATGCGTGGCCTGGTAAAGGGTTAATTGCCATATCTTGTATCTATACACAACTAACCCGCACATAGAAGAGAGGAGCTTACGACGATGTTTCGGTCCAACTTGAACCATTTACAGTCACACTAACAAAACGGAGAGGAGGGAGTATATACAGTGGACCCCTGAGTAACGAACAAAATTCATTCCAGAAGCCTGCTCAAGTGCCATTACCGAACAAATTTACTCCCTTAAGAAATAATGTCAAGTAGGTTAGTCCATTTTAGACCCCCAAAAATACACTTACAAAAGCACTTACAATATTATACTTACATAATTGTACGATTTCCGGGGTGCTCGTTACTCGGGGGTCCACTGTATAGGCCAGCAGACAGGGATGGAAACAAGAGAAGAAGTGGTGGAGGAGTAATAGTAGTAGTAGTAGAAGTAGTAGTAGTAGTAGTGGTAGTAATAGTGGAGTCAGTCATATACAGTGGTACCTCGACTTACGATGGTCCCCAAACTCACCCTTTTATGTAAGTTTATTTTTTTAAATGCTTTTGTAAGTGTAATTTTGGGGGTCTAAAAGGACTAGTCTATTTTACAACATTTCTTAAGGAGATAAATTCGTTTGGTAATGGCACTTGAACAGCATTCTGGAATGAAAAAATATCGTAAGTCGAGGTACCACTGTACTAAGAAAGAGGAGCACTGCAAGGGAGCTAGGGACCCACAGAGGGTAGGAGCAAGAACACAGAGGGGGACAAATAATAAAAAAGGACAAATACAAGGCAGAAGAAAGAAAACCCAAAGGAGAAAAAGAAAGAGGGAAGGGGATGAGGGAGAAGGAAAAAGAATCAGGTTAAGTCACGGGTGTTCAGAAGTTTGGAGCATTTAACAATGTAATGGGAAAGGAAGGCATCTACAGAGACAAAGCCAGGACTAAGATTCATACAAGGAATGTTGTGTTAAATGCTCCAAACTTCTGAACACCCGTGACTTAACCTGATTCTTTTTCCCCTTCTCCCTCTTCCTCTTTCTTCTTCTCCTTTGGGTTTTCTTTCTTCTGCCTTGTATTTGTCCTTTTTTATTATTTTTTTCCCTCTCTGTGTTCTTGCTCCTACCCTCTATGGGCCCCTAGCTCCTTTGCAGTGCTCTTTTTTCTTAGTATATGACTGACTCCACTACTACTACTACTACTTCTACTACTACTACTATTACTCCTCTACCACTTCCTCTCTTGTTCCCGTCCCTGTCTGCTGGCCCATATACAGTGGACCCCCGGATTTCGTACTGCTCCCAACTCAAACAATTATGTAAGTGTATTTTTGTAAGTGCTTTTGTAAGTACGGGGGGCTGTATATTTTTTTGGGGTCTAAACAGACTAATCTAATTTACACCGTACTTGACTGACTTACTTGACTGACGGACTTGAATGACTTACTTGACTTACTGATTTTCTGACTGACTGACTTGACTAGCTTACTGACTTGACTGACTTACTAACAGACTTACTTGAATGACTTACTGACTTACTGACAGACTTACTTTACTGACTTGACTTACTTGACTGATGTGCTGACTTACTTTACTGACTGACTGGAATGACTTACTTGACTGACTTACTGACTGACTTATGGACTGACTTACTGACTTGACTTTACTGACTTACTGAATTAAAGTTAGATTTTTTCACTGAAGAGGACCCTGACAAATCTGAAATGGTGTCTACAGCAGCTGATACCTTATTGTCAGCTGTATAATGTACTGCAGGGTAAAATAGCCCAGAAATCAATTACAGAATTTGTGCACACTCCAGTACAATCATCGGCTTCAGTACTAGAACCTCTACCATCCACCTCACCCCAGTAGGGCCACTGCAAAACTCTTTACTCTCTTCACAATCATCGACAAACACCAGCACCCACAATTTAAGGTAAGAAATACTATTATTTCTGTTGCATTTATAGTCTTAAGCAGTAAACAAACATTATACATCATGACAATGAACAACAATTACATATTCACTTTTATTTTTGTAAGAACTGGAGGTCTAAAAAAAAAGTTGTTTGGCTTTTTGGGGGCTCCCAGGAATGTAACCCTATTTTTCCCATAAGTTCTTCAGTTTATCTAACACGGAACACAGATTTACCCAACACAGTGTTTTAAGGAACATAACTACTATGTAATATAATGGTCTACTGTACCTAAATGTAATTTAACTATCTTTACAAAAGTCTGTCACAAAGTTTCATTGCTTGTTTTGCATAACTAAAGATATATGTAATTCCTAATGAAGATATTAATTATTTAAAATATTCTTAATGGCATTACTTCACATCAGCAATATGAAAGGATAAATTAAATAAGTGTAAGGTACATATTTAAATAGCACTAAAATATAATTGTAACTTTGCATTTTAAATGCAAATTGAACTAAATCTGAAGTACATATATCTAAGAGCAGATACTGCTCATCAAAATGTACAATTATAATACATTAAAAACTCAGAAAGAATAATATGGAATATACAAACAACGTATAATATTACACTAATTTTGATTTCTCCTTTTTCTCTAAATTAGTGTCAATTTTATCAGATTGTTGCTGCTCTGTCTCTCCTTGTTTTTCTTGTCCTAGATGCTGTATGTCCTCAAGTGGAGTAGGTAAAAGTGGCTTAGTACTTGCAGTGACCTTTTTGTACTTTTCTATTACCTGTAAGTGCTCAAATGCTTTAGTTACAATTACAATTATTTTGAGGCAATTAAATTTATGGAACCAAAAACATTCATCAAATTCATAAACATGTTAATAGACTGTTTTCTGATCTATACAGTGCATTCAAAATTCCCTGCAAACATATCCGCTACCTTGTTATTTTTATTTTAAATTATTTAAACGCAATAATAATGACACCACTGAATGAATAAATTGCAATTTTAAGTTATAATTAACCCTTTCACTGTCGGTGCCATAGTACTACGGCTTGCAAGGCAGTGTTGGTGCCGTAGTATTACACCAAATTCTAGTGGCTTCAAATCTAGCGGGAGAAAGCTGGTAGACCTACATGTGAGAGAATGGGTCTGCGTGGTCAGTGTGTGCAGTATAAAAAATATCCTGCAGCTTGCAGTACATAATGAGAAAAAAAAAACTCCTACTGTGTTTTTGGTTTAAAATGCCGATATGGTATTTATAGTTGTATTCTCGTTTTCTTGGTCTCATTTGATAGAATGGATGATATATTACAGAACTGGAGATGATTTTGATTGGTTTCATAATGAAAAGTACCTTGAAATTGAACTCAAAGTAGCGGAAAGGTTCGATTTTTGCCGATGTTCAAGAGTAAACAAATGATGTCACCTTCCAATACGTGTCCAACTGGCCAGTCTAATATGCAGTCATGAATGGGTTGACATTATTTATACGATTATTACAATAATGCAGTAGTCTGTATAACAGTAAATCTTCTATTTTTTGTGTGAATAAAAATTCAAAATGGAAAGCAAGAGTAATATAAGGGGCCTGGAGGCATGACTCATGAACAGAGAAAATGTTATTTTAGTGCCAGGAATGTCTGCATTGTTTATTCTGGACCCTATTTTGAAATTGGCATCTTTTGAAATTTGTGTGAAATTGGGCAAATTGCCATTTTCTGACCACCTTATTGGGTAGTTGAAATCGGTAAATGAGTGGTTTCTTGTATGTACTACTCAATCGATAGAACAAATGGAGTTCTAGTGAAATAGCTATAAGTTTGGTCGACTGGAACAATGGAATTGGCCGAATATAGGGCTCAAAGTGGGCGAAATCGCTGATGCGTATATATCACCGAGACTGCTAACTTTGCGAGAGCGCAATTCTGTAAGTTTTCCATCAAATTTCATACTTTTGGTGTCATTACCATTGGGAAAAGTCTATCATTTCATAAGATTTTTTTTTTTTAAATTCTTCGACACTGGGAGCAAGTTAGTGAGCAGGGGTCTCAGCAGTGAAAGGGTTAAACAACCTTTGTACTGAAGAACACAAAGGCACTATACTGTGACTGAAACAATACACAAATAAACCCATACATAGGAGAAAGAAACTTAAGATGATGCTTCAGTACGACTTGGACCATTAATCCCTTTCAATGTCCAGACCCCTGAAACTTGTCCACAATCTCCAAGAATTTTCAAAAATAAATTTTGTTATTTTTTCTTATGAAATGTTAAGAGTATCTTTTTCTGAAGGTAATAAAATAAAAAGTACAAAATTTGATGGAAAATTGACAAAATTACGCTTTCGTGAATTTTTGCTGCATCAGCGATATTTATGCATTAGCGATTTTGCCCAATCAACTATTTCAACTACCCAATAAAGTGATCAGAAATTGGTAATTTAGCCAACTTCACACAAATTTCAAAATAGGGTTTAGAATAAACAATACAGGGATTCCTGGCAATAAAATAACATTTCCTCTGTTCATTAGTTATGTTCCCAGGCTTTACATATGAATTCCATTTTGATTTTTTATTCACATAAAAAACAGAAAATTTACTGTTAGGCAATATTGTATTATATAAATAATATCAGCGCATTCATGAATGCATATTAGACCCATCAGTTGGACGTGTATTGGACGACTGACGTGATTTGTTTACTCTTGAATACAGTGGTCCCTCGGTTTTCGTGCATCTCCAAACTCGAACATTTATGTAAGTGTATTTTCGTAAGTGCTGTTGCAAGTGTATTTTTGGGGGTCTGAAATAGACTAACCTACGTGACATTATTTCTTAAGGAAGTAAATTCGTTCGGTAATGACACTTGGGCAGCATTCTGGAACGAATTTTCGGCGAAAACCGAGGGACCACTGTATTGGCAGAAATCAAACATTTCTGCCAGCTCAATTTCAAGCTGTTTTCAATCCTGAACCAATCACAATCATCTATATTTCTATAATATATCTTGTATATACTAAAAAGTACATTACACTTTTTAGTTGTAGCTACAGTGAGAGTAAAAGGTAGATGGGATACAAGGAGAATGGAAACAGCAAGTAAGAGAGAAGAGAAGATTTATAAACTAAAGGAGGAGGCGATTAGGGTAAGATATAAACAACTGTTGGAGGACAGATGTGCTAGTGAGAGTATAGGCTGTGGGGTAGAAAGGTATGGGGTAAGTTTAAGAATATAGTGTTAAGAGTGTTCAGCAGAAGTTTGTGGTTATAGGAAAGTGGGTGCAGGAGGGAAGAAGAGCGACTGGTGGAATGATGATGTAAAGAGAGTAGTAAGAGAGAAAAAGTTAGCATATGAAGTAGAAGTGATGTAAGGAGGGAGGAGTATATGGAGAGAAAAAGAGAGGTTAAGAAAGTGGTGAAGCAATGTAAAAAGAGAGCAAATGAGAGGATGGGTGAGATGTTATCAACAAATTTTGTTGAAAATAAGAAAAAGTTTTGGAGTGAGACTAATAAGTTGAGAAAGCCTGGGGAAAGAATGGATTTGTCAGTTAAAAATAGGAGAGGAGAGTTATTAAATGGAGAGGTAGAGGTATTGGTGTTATGGGGCTATAGGACCCAACATGTATTGATGTAATTAAGTAACATGTACACCTAATTATATTGAATTGATCACAATTTTGCTTAATGAGGTCTTGAGGTCAGGCCACCCTTAAGACTTAAAAAGAAGCTGAATTAACCTGAATGGGTGTGCCAAGAGGTAAGAGGGGTGCTTAGATCGATGTTACCATCATATTCTGTGATTTACAATGTGTCAAGACCTGTTATGGGGCTATAGGACCCAACATGTATTGCTGTAATTAAGTAACATGAATACCTAATTATATTGAACTGATCACAATTTTGCTTAATGAGGTCTCCCGGTCAGGCCCTCATGTTATGTTATTTTCCCTTACTTTATCATCAAGGTCCTCCTACATGTACTAGTGTGGGGGGTTAACTTTACTTAAAGGTCTTATAGTCTAGGTTTTGCAGTGGCCCTACTGGGGTGAGGTGGATGGTAGAGGTTCTAGTACTGAAGCCGATGATTGTACTGGAGTGTGCACAAATTCTGTAATTGATTTCTGGGCTATTTTATCCTGCAGTACATTATACAGCTGACAATAAGGTATCTAGCTGCTGTATCTGAAAATCTACTGGTCCTCTCACCATTCTTCTCAAAAGGTTATTTAAACCACTATTAGAAAAATAGTCTTATATTCAGAAATTTTTTTTTATTTTTTTTTATTAACACATCGGCCGATTCCCACCAAGGCAGGGTGGCCCGAAAAAGAAAAACTTTCATCATCATTCACTCCATCACTGTCTTGCCAGAAGGGTGCTTTACACTACAGTTATAAAACTGCAACATTAACACCCCTCCTTCAGAGTGCCGGCACTGTACTTCCCATCTCCAGAACTCAAGTCCGGCCTGCCGGTTTCCCTGAATCCCTTCATAAATGTTACTTTGCTCACACTCCAACAGCACGTCAAGTATTAAAAACCATATGCCTCCATTCACTCCTATCAAATACGCTCACACATGCTTGCTGGAAGTCCAAGCCCCTCGCACACAAAACTTCCTTTACCCCCTCCCTCCAACCTTTCCTAGGCCGACCCCTACCCCGCCTTCCCTCCACTACAGATTTATACACTCTCGAAGTCACTCTGTCTCGTTCCATTCTCTCTACATGTCCAAACCACCTCAACAACCCCTCCTCAGCTCTCTGGACAATCGTTTTGGTAATCCCGCACCTCCTCCTAATTTCCAAACTCCGAATTCTCTGCATTATATTCACACCCCACATTGACCTCAGACATGACATCTCCACTGCCTCCAGCCTTCTCCTCGTTTCAACATTCATCACCCATGCTTCACACCCATATAAGAGCGTTGGTATAACTATACTCTCATACATTCCCCTCTTTACTTCCATGGACAAGGTTCTTTGTCTCCACAGACTCCGAAGTGCTCCACTCACCCTTTTCCCTCATCAATTCTATGATTCACCTCATCCTTCATAGACCCATCCGCCGACATGTCCACTCCCAAATATCTGAATACATTCACCTCCTCCATACTCTCTCCTCCAATCTGATATCCAATCTTTCGTCACCTATTCTTTTTGTTATCCTCATCACCTTACTCTTTCCTATATTCACTTTCAATTTTCTTCTTTTACACACCCTACCAAATTCATCCACCAACCTCTGCAGCTTCTCTTCAGAATCTCCCAAAAGCACAGTGTCATCAGCAAAAAGCAACTGTGACAACTCCCACTTTGTATTTGCTTCTTTATCTTTTAGCCCAACACCTTTTGCCAAGACCCTCGCATTCACTTCTCTTACAACCCCATCTATAAATATATTGAACAACCACGGTGACATCACACATCCTTGTCTAAGGCCCACTTTTACTGGGAAATAGTCCCTTCCCTCCTACACACTCTAACCTGAGCCTCACTATCCTCATAAAAACTCTTCACTGCTTTCAGTAACCTTCCTCCTATTCCATACACCTGCAACATCTGCCACATTGCCCCCCTATCTACCCTATCATACGCCTTTTCCAAATCCATAAATGCCACAAAAACATCTTTACCCTTATCCAAATACTGTTCACCTATATGTTTCACTGTAAACACTTGGTCTACACACCCCCTACCTTTCCTAAAGCCCCCTTGTTCATCTGCTATCCTGCTTTCTGTTTTACTCTTAATTCTTTCAATAATAACTCTACCATACACTTTACCAGGTACACTCAACAGACTTATTCCCCTATAATTTTTGCACTCTCTTTGTCCCCTTTGCCTTTATACAAAGGAACAATACACGCTCTCTGCCAATCCCTAGGTACCTTACCCTCTTCCATACATTTATTAAATAATAGCACCAACCACTCCAAAATTATATCCCCACCTGCTTTTAACATTTCTATCTTTATCCCATCAATCCCAGCTGCCTTACCCCCTTTCATTCTACCCACTGCCTCACGAACTTCCCTACACCCACAACTGGCTCTTCCACACTCCTACAAGATGTTATTCCTCATTGCCCTACACACGAAATCACAGCTTCCCTGTCTTCATCAACATTTAACAAATCCTCAAAATATTCTCTCCATCTTCCCGATACCTCTAACTCTCCATTTAATAACTCTCCTCTCCTATTTTTAACTGTCAAATCCATTTGTTCTCTAGGCTTCCTCAACTTATTAATCTCATTCCAAAACTTTTTCTTATTTTCAACAAAATTTGCTGATAACATCTCACCCACTCTCTCATCTGCTCTCTTTTACATTGCTTCACCACTCTTTTAACCTCTCTTTTTCTCTCCATATACTCTTCCCTCCTTGCATCACTTCTACTTTGTAAAAACCTCTCATATGCTAACTTTTCTCCTTACTACTCTCTTTACATCATCATTCCACCATCGCTCCTCTTCCCTCCCGCACCCACTCGCCTGTAACCACAAACTTCTGCTGAACACTCTAACACTACATTTTTAATCTACCCCATACATTTTCGACCCCATTTCCTACACTCTCACTAGCCCATCTATCCTCCAATAGTTGTTTATATCTTACCCTAACTGCCTCCTCTTTTAGTTTATAAACCTTCACCTCTTTTTACTTACTGATTCTATTTTCCTTGTATCCCATCTACCTTTTACTCCCACTGTAGCTATAACTAAAAAGTGATCTGATATATCTGTAGCCCCTCTATAAACATGTACATCCTGAAGTGTACTCAACAGTCTTTTATCTACCAATACATAGTCCAACAAACTACTGTCATTACGCCCTACATCATATCTTGTATACTTATTTATCCTCTTTTTCTTAAAATATGTATTACCTATAACTAAACCCCTTTCTATACAAAGTTCAATCAAAGGGCTCCCATTATCATTTACACCTGGCACCCCAAACTTACCTACTACACCCTCTCTGCATGTTTCTCCCACTTTAGCATTTAGGTCCCCTACCACAATTACTCTCTCATTTGGTTCAAAAGTTCCTATACATTCGCTTAACATCTCCCAAAATCTCTCTCTCTCCTCTACACTCCTCTCTTCTCCAGGTGCATACACGCTTATTATGACCCACTTTTCGTATTCGACCCTACCCCCTTCAGCTTTGTTTCGCTTAGGGCCAGGACATCCAACTTCTTTTCATTCATAACATCGGCAATCATCTCTTTCTTATCATCCGCACTACATCCACGCACATTCAGACAACCCAATTTTATAAAGTTTTTCTTCTTCTCGTTTTTAGTAGATTTGTACAGGAGAAGGGGTTACTAGCCCATTGCTCCCGGCATCTTAGTCGCCTCATACGACACGCATGGCTTACGGAGGAAAGATTCTTTTCCACTTCCCCATGGACAATAGAGAAAATAAAAAGAACAAGAGCTATTAAGAAAAAGAAGAAAAACCTAGATGTGTGTATGTATATATATGCATGTGTATGCCAGTGTAGTGTGACCTAAAGTGTAAGTAGAAGTAGCTAGATATACCTGTTTTCCAGCGTGTTTATGAGACAGAAAAAAGACACCAGCAATCCTACCATCATGTAAAACAGTTTCAGGTTTCTGTTTCACAGTCACCTGGCAGGACGGTAGTACCTCCCTGGGTGGTTGCTGTCTACGAACCTACCAACCTTCAGAGATACACTATTTATATATATATTTACAATAGTCAGATCTTATTCATAACATGACCCATAGCAGTCACATGTTACTAGCATCCCCAAACCACATGGCATGGTCCACCTCCACACTTAACACCCCATTTTCTCAACATCACTCCTACCCTCAGTGTCTTGACACACTATAACTCATAGGTTATGCTGGCTGCTTCAATTTAAACTATATCCCTCTTACCTCTGGCATACCATTCTGCCCTGAAACAAATATAAGATAAGAGAGAGCCACCAGTACTAGCTTCCTGCAGCCATCTTGGGAAGAGAGAAAAAGAGGGAGGAGCTTCTCCCTCTTCAAAACACACAAAAACAAAAGACTGTCGTCTTGCACAATCTACATGCACCCACAATACATCTTATTTACTTACAATAAGACATGCAACTTTATAAACTACTTATTTAAATGTGTGTATTTATAACCTATTATACTGAGAAAATCAGGTTAATTCAGCTACTTTTTAAGTCTTAAGGGTGGCCTGACCTGAAGACCTCATTAAGCAAAATTGTGATCAATTCAATATAATTAGGTATTCATGTTACTTAATTACATCAATACATATTGGGTCCTATAGCCCCATAAAAATCGGGAAGATGGAGGGAATATTCTGAGGAATTGTTAAATGTTGATGAAGATAGGGAAGCTGTGATTTCATGTATAGGGCAAGGAGGAATACCATCTCATAGGAGTGAGGAAGAACCAGTTGTGAGTGTGGGGGAAGAGTTCGTGAGGCAGTGAGTAAAATGAAAGGGGGTAAAGCAGCTGGGATTGAGGGGATAAAGATAGAAGTGTTAAAGGCAGGTGGGGATATTGTTTTAGAGTGGATAGTGTTTTTATTTAATAAATGTATGGAGGAGGGTAAGGTACCTAGGGATTGGCAGAGAGCATGCATAGTTCCTTTGTATAAAGGCAAAGGGGACAAAAGAGTGTAAAAATTATAGGGGAATAAGTCTGTTGAGTGCAAGGGGCTAGTAACCCCTTCTCCTGTATATATTACTAAATGTAACAGGAGAAACTTTCGTTTTTCCTTTTGGGCCACCCTGCCTCGGTGGGAAACGGCCAACGTGTTGAAAGAAAGAAAGAAGAAATCTGTTGAGTATACCTGGTAAAGTGTATGGTAGAGTTATTATTGAAAGAATTAGGAGTAAGACAGAGAGCAGGATAGCAGATGAACAAGGATGCTTTAGGAAGGGTAGGGGGTGTGTAGACCAAGTGTTTGCAGTGAAACATATAGGTGAACAATATTTAGATAAGGGTAAAGAGGTGTTTGTGGCATTTATGGATTTGGAAAAGGCATATGATAGGGTGGATAGGGAGCGCAATGTGGCAGATGTTGCAAATGTATGGAATAGGAGGTAGGTTATTGAAAGCGGTGAAAAGTTTTTATGAGGATAGTGAGGCTCAGGTTAGAGTGTGTAAGAGAGAAAGATTATTTCCCAGTAAAAGTAGGCCTTAGACAAGGATGTGTGATGTCACCGTGGTTGTTCAATATATTTATAGATGTAGATGAATGGTTCAAAGAACCGACAAGTTATAAATTAGACACATATGCAACATTTGGGTATCTTTAAAGATACCCAAATGTTGCATATGTGTCTAATTTATATTTATAGATGGGGTTGTAAGAGAAGTGAATGCGAGGGTCTTGGCAAGAGGTGTGGGGTTAAAAGATAAAGAATCAAATACAAAGTGGGAGTTGTCACAGTTGCTTTTTGCTGATGACACTGCGCTTTTGGGAAATTCTGAAGAGAAGTTGCAGAGGTTGGTGGATGAATTTGGTAGGGTATGTAAAAGAAGAAAATTGAAAGTGAATATAGGAAAGAGTAAGGTGATGAGGATAACAAGAAGATTAGGTGACAAAAGATTGGATATCAGATTGGAGGAGGTGAATGTATTCAGATATTTAGGAGTGGACATGTCAGCAGATGGGTCTATGAAGGATGAAGTGAATCATAGAATTGATGAGGGGAAAAGGGTGAGTGGTGCACTTCGGAGTCTATGGAGACAAAGAACTTTGTCCATGGAAGTAAAGAGGGGAATGTATGAGAGTATAGTTATACCAACACTCTTATATGGGTGTGAAGCATGGGTGATGAATGTTGCAATGAGGAGAAGGCTGGAGGCAGTGGAGATGTCATGTCTGAGGTCAATGTGTGGTGTGAATATAATGCAGAGAATTCGGAGTTTGGAAATTAGGAGTAGGTGCGGGATTACCAAAACCATTATCCAGAGGGCTGAGGATGGGTTGTTGAGGTGGTTCGGACATGTAGAGAGAATGGAACGAAATAGAATGACTTTGAGAGTGTATAAATCTGTAGTGGAGGGAAGGCGGGGTAGGGGTCGGCCTAGGAAAGGTTGGAGGGAGGGGGTAAAGGAGGTTTTGTGTGCGAGGGGCTTGGATTTCTAGCAAGCATGTGTGAGCGTATTTGATAGGAGTGAATGGAGACAAATAGTTTTTAATACTTGACATGCTGTTGGAGTGTGAGCAAAGTAACATTTATGAAGGGATTCAGGGAAACCGGCAGGCCGAAGTTGAGGCCTGGAGATGGGAAATACAGTGTCTGCACTCTGAAGGAGGGGTGTTAATGTTGCAGTTTTATAACTAGTGTAAAGCACCCCTCTGGCAAGACAGTGATGGAGTGAATGATGATGAAAGTTTTTCTTTTTCGGGCCACCCTGCCTTGGTGGGAATCGGCCGATGTGTCAATAAAATAATAAAATAAAATAAAATTAGAGGTAAGACAGAGGGTAGGATCGCAGATGAGCAAGGAGGTTTTAGAGTAGGTAGGGGATGTGTAGATCAAGTGTTTACATTGAAGCATATACAGTGGACCCTCGGTTAACGAATACCCCGGAAATCGTGCAATTTTGTAAGTATAATTTTGTAAGTTCTTGTGGAAGTGTATTTTCGGGGGTCTGAAATAGACTAACCTACGTGAAATTTTTCCTTAAGGGAGTAAATTCGTTCGGTAATGGCACTTGAGCAGACTTCAGGAGTGAAGTTTTTACGAAACTCGGGGGTCCACTGTACAGTGGACCCCCGAGTTACGAGCACCCCGGAAATCGTACAATTATGTAAGTATAATATTGTAAGTGCTTGTGGAAGTGTATTTTTGGGGGTCTGAAATAGACTAACCTACGTGACATTATTTCTTAAGGAAGTAAATTCGTTCGGTAATGGCACTTGAGCAGGCTTCTGGAATGAATTTTGCTCGTTAGGCGGGGGTCCACTGTATGTGAACAGTATTTAGATAAAGGTAGGGAAGTTTTCACTACATTTATGAATTTATAAAAAGCATATGATAGAGTGAATAGGGAAGCAATGTGACAGATGTTACAAGTGTATGGAATAGGTAGTAAGTTAGTGAGGCTCAGGTTAGGTTGTGTAGGAGAGAGGGAGATTACTTTCCAGTAAAAGTAGGTTTTAGACAGGGATGTGTAATGTCACCATGGTTGTTTAATATACAGTATTTACAGATGGGGTTGTAAAAGAAGTAAATGTTAGGGTGTTGGGGAGAGGAGTTGGATTAAATTATGGGGAATCAAGTACAAAATGGGAGTTGACACAGTTACTTTTTGCTGATGATACTGTGCTTATAGGAGATTCTAAAGAAAAGTTGCAGAGGTTAGTGGACGAGTTTGGGAGGGTGTGTAAAGGTATAAAGTTGAAAGTGAACAAAGATAAGAGTAAGGTGATGAGGGTATCAAACGATTTAGATAAAGAAAAATTTGATATCACATTGGAGAGAGGGAGTATGGAAGAAGTTAATGTTTTCAGATACAGTGGACCCCAAAGTTTCGGTCACCTCGGAAATCAAACAATTATGTAATAATAATAATAATAATAATAATAATAATAATAATAATTTTTATTTCTATGTAAGTTTAATATTGTAAGTGCTTTTGTATGTGTATTTTTGGGGGTCTGAAAGGTCTAATCTAATTTACATTTTTCCTTAAGGGTACAAATTCGTTCGGTAATGGCACTTGAACAGCCTTCTGGAATGAATTATGACCGAAACTCGGGGGTCCACTGTATTTGGGAGTTGACTTGTCAGCGGATGGGTTTATGAAGGATGAGGTTAACCATAGAATTGATGAAGGAAAAAAGGTGAGTGGTGCGTTGAGGTATCTGTGGAGACAAAAAACGTTATCTATGGAGGTAAAGAAAGGAATGTACGAAAGTATAGTGGTACCAACACTCCTATATGGGTGTGAAGCTTGGGTTGTAAATGCTGCAGCAAGGAGGAGGCTGGAGGCAGTGGAGATGTCCTGTCTAAGGGCAATGTGTAGTGTAAATATTATGCAGAGAATTTGGTGTGGAAATTAGGAGGAGGTGTGGAGTTAATAAAAGTATTAGTCAGAAGGCTGAAGAGGGGTTGTTGAGGTGGTTTGGTCATTTAGAGAGGATGGAACAAAGTAGAATGACTTGGAGAGCATATAAATCTGTAGGGAAAGATGGCGGGGTAGGCATCATTCTAGGAAAGGTTGGAGAGAGGGGGTAAAGGAGGTTTTGTGGGCGAGGGGCTTGGACTTCCAGCAAGTGTGCCTGAGCATGTTAGATAGGAATGAATGGAGACGAATGGTTTTTGGGACCTGACGAGTTGTTGGAGTGTGAGCAGGGTAATATTGTGTGAAGGGATTCAGGGAAATTGGTTAGCCAGACTTAAGCCCTGGAGGTGGGAAGTACAATGCCTGTACTTTAAAGGACAGGTTTGGGATATTGGCTGTTTGGAGGGACATCTAAACTGTTGTATCTGAACACCTCTGCAAAGACAGTGTTTATGTATGAATGATGGTGAAAGTGTTGAACAATGATGAAATTTTTTTCTTTCTTTTTGGGTCACCCTGCCTCAGTGGAAAATGGCCGATGTGTTAAAAAAAAATCACTAATAACCATGAATAATCAAGAGGAATGCACTTACCTCTTGAGGGATGCTTTTGGTGTCAGGTGGAAGTGGTGGTGGGAAAGGATCCAAGTGACTGATTCCATATGGCCGTAGATGGTAGAGAAAATATTCCAGTTCATACATTTTGTTTGGTGGTACATAATGAAAAGAAACTGCTGTGTCTGAGCAACATTCTAAGCCCTGAAAAAGTGAGGTTAGCATTCAACAATTTTCAACATTATATTTTTCAAATTTGTATTAGTGAAATTAGCTGCAAGACTGACTTGTCAAGAGTCATGTGCATGAAATTATACAATTAGCATGAAGCACGACTGATGCAGTACAGAATAGTATTAGTGCGTAATATACTGTACCCTGAGAATGGTGGTAGTATGGCTAAAAATTTGTAGGTGATAGGGAGATTTATTGGAAATATACAATGTGATCAATATGGTATGGCTACTGGTACAGTATAATAGATTTTATTATTTTTTTATTAAAACATCAGCCGTTTCCCACCAAGGTAGGGTAGCCCGAAAAAGAAACACTTTCATCATCATTCACTCCATCACTGCCTTGCTAGAGGCGTGCTTACACTACAGTTATACAACTGCAACATTAACACATATACAGTGGACCCTCCGTTTTCGTCGATCTCCGTTATTGACAATTTCAGTTTTGGCCGACATTTTTCGTCAAAACATTGGCTCTGTTTTCATCGATTTCCTCCGTTTTTGTCGATGGTACAGAACCTGTCCAGTCCCCAGGGCGCACACAAAGCCACCTCCCACACACATTCTCAGGCAGTGTTGTTTCTCGGTGAGTGAACATATCCTGTGAGGTCATACGAAACATTTCGTAATAATCCATTGTTTTGGGCACTTGTTTATTGTGTATGACTGCTAAATAAGCCACCATGGGCCCAAAGAAAGCTCCTACTGCCAGTCCTTTGGTAAAGAAAGTGAAGAACACTGTAGAATTCAAGAAAGAAATCGTAGAAAAATATGATAGTGGCATACATATTGTCAACATCGACAGGATGTATGGGAAGTCGCCATCAACCATCAGTTCCATTGTGGTGAAGAAAAAAGAAATCAAGGAAGCTGATGTTGCGAAAGGGGTGAATGCGATAACGAAAGAGAGATCACAAACAATTAAAGATGTGCAGAAATTGTTGTTGGTGTGGATAAACGAAAAACAGTTAGCGGGTGATAGTGTTGTGCAGTCAATAATTTGTGAAAAGGCAAGGCAGTTGCATGATGATCTCATAAAGAAAATGCCTGGAACGAGTGCTGATGTTGGTGAATTTAAAGCCAGCAAAGGCTGGTTCGAAAAATTCAAGAAGCGAAGTGGCATACACAGTGTTGTAAGGCATGGTGAGGGTGCCAGTTCAGACAAACATGTATCTGAAAAATTCGTGGGGGAATTCAAAGACTATGTAGAGGCTGAAAAATTCCAACCCCAACAAGTGTTCAATTGTGACGAAACAGGCCTGTTTTGGAAGAAAATGCCAAAGAGGACCTACATCACGCAGGAGGAAAAGGCACTGCCAGGACACAAGCCTATGAAAGGCAGGCTAACTCTCTTGTTCTGTGGTAATGCTAGTGGGGATTTCAAAGTGAAGCCTTTATTGGTGTATCACTCTGAAAATCCCAAAGTGTTCAAGAAAAACAGTGTCGTCAAGAGTAAATTGTGTGTGATGTGGAAGGCTAACAGTAAGGCATGGGTCACGAGGGAAATTTTCCTGGAATGGTTCAATGAAGTGTTTAGCCCGAGTGTGAAGAAATACCTCCTGGATAATAAATTGCCACTCCAGTGCCTCCTGTTAACCCTTAAACTGTCCACACGTAGATATACGTTCACTCGCGAAAGTGACCGAACGTATATCTACGTTTTATTTTACATTCGTTCAAATTTAGTGCAATAGGCCTGAGTCGCCTAGACATGAGAGAATGGGTCTGCGCCCTCAGTGTGCGCAGTATGAAAAAAATCGGGGACACCAGGGTACCGCATGGTAGCCCCGGTTAGTTTCAGCTCCATCTTTGGTCAACATCATGGCACACCCCCGTGATTCACTCACGCCTCGTCGTATTAACACTCTACTATTCTCGGAAAGTGATAGAGAACGCGAGCTTAGTGGATTTGACAGTGATATAGCCACTAATAATCAAGGAATTAGTGAAACTATTGATGACAACCCAGATGACCCTCAGCCCATCACCTCTGGGGTGGCCAGTGTGGCCAGTGTGGACAGTGTGGCCATACCAGACCCTCAGCCCAGCACATCTGGTGTGGCCAGTGTGGCCACAGACCCTCAGCCCAGCACTTCTCGGGTTTCTAGTGTTACTACCCAAAGGCAGCTCCGCAAGAGGAAATTAGCATTTTCCATGTGTTATGATAGTGATGATAGTGAAGGTGATATAAGTGACGATGATGAAATCGATTTTATGCCCATAGATGATTCGTCGAGTGACAGTGATTATCATTATTCCCCAGTGAAACGTACTTATGGGCGTCATTACCTACGTTCAGGCAGTGTGCCATATGCAGTCAGAGGCAAGGGTCGTGGCAGTTCACGATCCAAAACCCCAGCCACTGATAGTGAAAGTGATAATGAAGGAGAGTATGCTGGGATGGAGGAAGAGGTGGTGGGTGGCATGGTGCCTGGACCTCGTGGCACGGTGTGTGGACAGACAAAGGACCACGAGGCACCCTCTCAATCATGTGCTGGCCCCACTCCCGTCCCTCCTGCTCCCCACGTCCCATGCCACAGGTCCACCCTGCGCCATCTGATCGTGAATGGAAGTGGACTGAACATACACCATTCATGCCACATCCTTTCAATTTTGATGGCAGTGGAAGTGGCATCATGCCACACTGTCCCATCACAAATGAGTCTACAGAGTTAGACTATTTTCAACTATACTTTGATGAGCCAATAATGAACCTGATTGTTACTCAGACCAACCTGTACTACCAGTATACAATGGACCATGCAGATTTTCAGAATCGTCACGGCTGCGCAGGTGGAAAGATACAACTGTGGCTGAAATGTATTTATTCCTTGGCACTGTCATGCTTATGCCCACACATATAAGAACAATATAGCAAACTACTGGTCCACAGACCACTTCATTAGCACTCCAGTCTTCCGAGACCTCCTTCCCTGCAACAGATTCCTTCTGTTGCTGAGAATGTTGCACTTCTCAGATAGGAATACACCAAACTGAAATGACCTCCTCTACAAAATCCGGGAATTGTTTATGTATCTCAAGCAAAAATTCAGTGCCTACTTTTATCCATTCAAGAACATTGTTGTTGATGAGTCCTTGATTCTGTTCAAGGGACGACTGTCATTCAAACAATATATACCAAGCAAACGTAATCGCTTTGGTATAAAACTGTTTGTTATGTGTGACTGTGAGACTGGTCTTGTGTTGGATGTCATTATCTACACAGGTAAAAATACACTTGATGATACCAGGCGCATGTTGGGCATTTCTGGTGATGTTGTTCGCAAGATGATGCAACCATACCTTGGCAAGGGCCATACATTGTTCACAGACAACTGGTACACAAGCCCTATGCTTGCTGATTTCCTACGTGTGAACAATACTGATATATGTGGAACAGTGAGAAGAAATAGAAAACACATGCCAAAGTTCACTGGAGGAAGTGTAGTGCAGGCATTTCATGCCAATGACATCATGGCACTGTCATGGCATGACAAAAGGGACGTGACATTGCTGTCAACCATCCACAGAAACGAGATGGTACAAACAGACAGACTAAGCAGGTTCAACAATCAACCTATTGAAAAGCCAGCTGTTGTCATCGACTATACAAACAATATGCGACTAGTCGACAAGTGTGACATGATGATAGGCTTTGTTGACTGTGTGCGTAGAGTCGCATGTGGTATATAAAAGTGTTTTCCACCTTGTGGACATTGCAATGCTCAATGCCTTCAACATGTATGAAATAAAGACTGGGAAGCGACAACGATATGCAGAATTCACCTAAATGTCATCAAGCAGATAGGGAGAAAGTATGGTACCACACCTATACCTGCCACTCCACAGCGACCTGTCACCCCACAACAGCGACCTGTCACTCCACAACAGCGACCTGTCACTCCACAACCAGAGGGGAAGTGCCCAACCGAATTATCCTAACTGTCACTGCCTGATACATTACCATCTACTCCAAAGAAGAAGTACTCTCAGAAAAAGTGTGTAGTGTGTGCTTACAGTACACAGCGACCCCAAGTGCGAAAGACACGATTCATGTGTCAGCAATGTGGAGTGGCACTCTGTATGAATCCATGCTTCTTCGAGTATCATACAGTGGTGGACTTCTAGAAACATAAATAGGACCTGTAAATACCTTGTATATATATGTAAACAATAGTAAGTGATTGAACCAGGTGTACAAATTTATTTATCAGTGTGAACATGTGTGTTTGTGACAGTATGATTACTAATTCAGTAACAAATATTTGTGTCTAAACAAGAATTGGCAATGAAATGAATAGATCTGCATCAAAACATTATTATCATAGGATGAAAACAACAGAAAATGGAAAAAAATGGAAAAAAACGATAAATGTTTCTTGTTTCTGCAAGCGGCAGTGCTCCATTTTGCCGACACCACATCATTTAGCACCAACTTCACGGGCTTATATCTCGGTAAGTACTGGCCCTAAAATGTTTTTTTTTTGCCTCTCCTATTTATAAAAATGTGCTCTTCATTTTAAAAAAAAAAAAAGATTTTTTTATTTTTCAAAAAATTCGGTCACTTTCGCGAGTGAACGTATATCTACGTGTGGACAGTTTAAGGGTTAATGGACAATGCTCCTGCTCATCCTCCAGACTTGGAAGACCAATTGTCTAAGGAATTCAGTCTAGTAACAGTGAAGTTCTTGCCTCCTAACATATACAGTGGTACCCCGGTTTACGATGGTCCCCAAACTCACCCTTTTATGTAAGTTTATTTTTTTAAATGCTTTTGTAAGTGTAATTTTGGGGGTCTAAAAGGACTAGTCTATTTTACAACATTTCTTAAGGAGATAAATTCGTTTGGTAATGGCACTTGAACAGCATTCTGGAATGAAAAAATATCGTAAACCGGGGTACCACTGTACATACATACATACATACATACATACATATATACAGTGGTACCTCGACTTACGATGGTCCCCAAACTCACCCTTTTATGTAAGTTTATTTTTTTAAATGCATTTGTAAGTGTAATTTTGGGGGTCTAAAAGGACTAGTCTATTTTACAACATTTCTTAAGGAGATAAATTCGTTTGGTAATGGCACTTGAACAGCATTCTGGAATGAAAAATATCGTAAGTCGAGGTACCACTGTATATATATATATATATATATATATATATACAGTGGTACCTCGAGTTACGATATTTTTGTTCGAGAATGCTGTTCAAGTGCCACTACCAAAGCAATTTATCCCCATAAGGAATAATGTAAAATAGACTAGTCCTTTTACACCCCCAAAAATATACAGTGGTACCCCGGTTTACGATATTTTTTCATTCCAGAATGCTGTTCAAGTGCCATTACCAAACGAATTTATCTCCTTAAGAAAAGTTGTAAAATAGACTAGTCCTTTTAGACCCCCAAAATTACACTTACAAAAGCATTTAAAAAAATAAACTTACATAAAAGGGTGAGTTTGGGGACCATCGTAAACCGGGGTACCACTGTACCTACAAAAGCATTTAAAAAATAAACTTACATAAAAGGGCGATTTTGGGGACCATCGTAAGTCGAGGTACCACTGTATGTATGTATGTATGTATGTATGTGTGTGTGTGTGTGTGTATGTATGTATGTATGTGTGTGTGTGTATGTATGTATGTGTGTATGTATGTATGTATGTATGTATGTATGTATGTATGTATGTATGTATGTATGTATGTATGTATGTATGTATGTATGTATGTATGTATGTGTGTGTATATATTATATATATATATTAACACATCGGCCGATTCCCACCAAGGCAGGGTGGCCCGAAAAAGAAAAACTTTCATCATCATTCACTCCATCACTGTCTTGCCAGAGGGGTGCTTTACACTACAGTTATAAAACTGCAACATTAACACCCCTCCTTCAGAGTGCCGGCACTGTACTTCCCATCTCCAGAACTCAAGTCCGGCCTGCCGGTTTCCCTGAATCCCTTCATAAATGTTACTTTGCTCACACTCCAACAGCACGTCAAGTATTAAAAACCATATGCCTCCATTCACTCCTATCAAATACGCTCACACATGCTTGCTGGAAGTCCAAGCCCCTCGCACACAAAACTTCCTTTACCCCCTCCCTCCAACCTTTCCTAGGCCGACCCCTACCCCGCCTTCCCTCCACTACAGATTTATACACTCTCGAAGTCACTCTGTCTCGTTCCATTCTCTCTACATGTCCAAACCACCTCAACAACCCCTCCTCAGCTCTCTGGACAATCGTTTTGGTAATCCCGCACCTCCTCCTAATTTCTAAACTCCGAATTCTCTGCATTATATTCACACCACACATTGACCTCAGACATGACATCTCCACTGCCTCCAGCCTTCTCCTCGTTGCAACATTCATCACCCATGCTTCACACCCATATAAGAGTGTTGGTATAACTATACTTCCATGGACAAGGTTCTTTGTCTCAACAGACTCCGAAGTGCTCCACTCACCCTTTTCCCCTCATCAATTCTATGATTCACCTCATCCTTCATAGACCCATCCGCCGACATGTCCACTCCCAAATATCTGAATACATTCACCTCCTCCATACTCTCTCCCTCTAATCTGATATCCAATCTTTCGTCACCTATTCTTTTTGTTATCCTCATCACCTTACTCTTTCCTATATTCACTTTCAATTTTCTTCTTTTACACACCCTACCAAATTCATCCACCAACCTCTGCAACTTCTCTTCAGAATCTCCCAAAGCACAGTGTCATCAGCAAAAGCAACTGTGACAACTCCCACTTTGTATTTGCTTCTTTATCTTTTAGCCCAACACCTCTTGCCAAGACCCTCGCATTCACTTCTCTTACAACCCCATCTAAAAATATATTGAACAACCACGGTGACATCACACATCCTTGTCTAAGGCCCACTTTTACTGGGAAATAGTCCCTTCCCTCCTACACACTCTAATCTGAGCCTC
>WNWK01008928.1:37776-80740 GCA_009830355.1 Cherax destructor
ACCCTCTCTGCATGTTTCTCCACTTTAGCATTTGGTCCCCTACCACAATTACTCTCTCATTTGGTTCAAAGTTCCTATACATTCGCTTAACATCTCCCAAAATCTCTCTCTCTCCTCTACCTCCTCTCTTCTCCAGTGCATACACCATTATGACCCACTTTTAGCATCCGACCCTTATTTTAATCCACATAATCCTTGAATTTACATTTATATTCCCTTTTTTCCTTCCATAACTGATCCTTCAACATTATTGCTACCCCTTCCTTAGCTCTAACTCTCTCAGATACCCCTGACTTAATCCCATTTATTTCTCCCCACTGAAACTCGCCTACCCCTTCAGCTTTGTTTCGCTGGGGCCAGGACATCCAACTTCTTTTCATTCATAACATCGGCAATCATCTCTTTCTTATCATCCGCACTACATCCACGCACATTCAGACACCCCAATTTTATAAAGTTTTCTTCTTCTCGTTTTTAGTAGATTTGTACAGGAGAAGGGGTTACTAGCCCATTGCTCCCGGCATCTTAGTCGCCTCATACGACACGCATGGCTTACGGAGGAAAGATTCTTTTCCACTTCCCCATGGACAATAGAGAAAATAAAAAGAACAAGAGCTATTAAGAAAAAGAAGAAACACCTAGATGTGTGTATGTATATATATGCATGTGTATGCCAGTGTAGTGTGACCTAAAGTGTAAGTAGAAGTAGCTAGATATACCTGTTATCCAGCGTGTTTATGAGACAGAAAAAAGACACCAGCAATCCTACCATCATGTAAAACAGTTTCAGGTTTCTGTTTCACAGTCACCTGGCATGACGGTAGTACCTCCCTGGGTGGTTGCTGTCTACCAACCTACTACCTATAAGTTTATATATATATATATATATATATATATATATATATATATATATATATATATATATATACAGTGGACCCCCGGTTTACGTTAGGCTCCAAACTCGAACAATTATGTAAGTGTATTTTTGTAAGTGCTTTTGTAAGTGTATTTTTGGGGGTCTCAAAGGACTAATCTAATTTACATTATTCCTTATGGGAACAAATTCGTTTGGCAACGGTACTTGAACAGCCTGCCTCGGTGGGAGACGGCCGACTTGTTGGAAAAAAAAAAAAAACTTGAACACAGCATTCTGGAACTAATTAATAACGTAAACCGGGAGTCCACTGTATATTAGGGACGTATCGGATATCTGAATCCGCATCCGCATAACATCTGCACAATTTCTTACATCCGTATTCGCATCCACATCCGTATTTCACTGCAAACAGATATCAGCATATACATCCGCATCCGAAATCCGTGGACCATCCGCACAATTTCTTACATCTGCATCAACATCCGCGGAACATCCGCACTAATATATATACAGTGGTACCTCGACTTACGATGGTCCCCAAACTCACCCTTTTATGTAAGTTTATTTTTTTAAATGCTTTTGTAAGTGTAATTTTGGGGGTCTAAAAGGACTAGTCTATTTTACAACATTTCTTAAGGAGATAAATTTGTTTGGTAATGGCACTTGAACAGCATTCTGGAATGAAAAAATATCGTAAGTCGAGATACCACTGTATATACATACAGTGGTACCTCGGTTAACGATGGTCCCCAAACTCGCCCTTTTATGTAAGTTTATTTTTTTAAATGCTTTTGTAAGTGTATTTTTGGGGGTCTAAAAGGACTAGTCTATTTTACATTATTCCTTATGGGGATAAATTCGTTTGGTAATGGCACTTGAACAGCATTCTGGAATGAAAAAATATCATTAACCGACGTACCACTGTATATATATACAGTGGACCCCTGAGTTTCATAAAAACTTCACTCCTGAAGTCTGCTCAAGTGCCATTACCGAACGAATTTACCCCTTAAGAAAAAATGTCACGCAGGTTAGTCTATTTCAGACCCCCAAAAATACTTTTCCACAAGCACTTACAATATTATACTTACATAAATGTACGATTTCCGGGGTTTACGAAACTCGGGGGTCCACTGTACAGAGGACCCCGAGTTACGAGCACCTTGGAAATCGTACAATTATGTAAGTGTAATATTGTAAGTACTTTTGTAAGTGTATTTTTGGGCGTCTGAAATGGATTAATCTAATTTTCATTATTTCTTATGGGAAAAAATTCCTTCGGTATCAGCACTTGAATAGCCGTCTGGAACGAATTTAGCTCGTAACACGAGGTACCACTGTATATACAAAGTATTTATAGGTCTCAGCAGTTTTAGACTGGAGTATATATGAAATTTCTTGAAGCATGGTGTTTATGATGAGTCACTAAACTGTTGACAGGGTAAGCAGTGGAGTGACACTTCATGATAAAGCACTGCTGCAGGGAACCCTGGCTATATTTGTTTTCACTGTTATCTATCTGTCTGTCTGTCTATTTGTCTAGCTCCGCTTATCTGTCTTTCTGTCTGCCTGTGTGCCTGTGTGTGCCTTTCCGTCTGCTTGTCTCTCAGTCTCAGAGAGCGGCTCGTAAACCAACAGGTATTACACATGATGCAGAAGTGACAATGTGTATTGCTTACCAGTCATGCTTATTATGTCTTATAGTATCTATAAGCATTGTATATAGCACTTTACTATGTGTACATGTGAGAGAGAGACAGAGATAGACAGATAAATAGACAGAGATATAGACAGATAGAAAGAGATATAGACAGATAGAAAGAGATATAGACATAGACAGAGATATAGACAGATAGACAGAGATATAGACAGATTACCTGGAGAGAGTTCCGGGGGTCAATGTCTGGTCTGTGACAAGGCCTCATGGTGAATCAGGGTCTGACCAACCAGGCTGTTACTGCTGGCCACACGCAGTCCAACGTACGAACCACAGCCTGGCTGGTCAGGTACCGACTTTAGGTGCCTGTCCAGTGCCTGCTTGAAGACAGCCAGGGGTCTATTGGTAATCCCTCTTATGTATGCTGGGAGGCAGTTGAACAGTGTTGGGCCTCTGACACTTATTGTGTTCTCTCTCAATGTGCTAGTGGCACCCCTGCTTTTCATTGGTGGGATGTTACATCATCTGAGATATAGACAGATAGACAGAGATATAGACAGATAGACAGAGATATAGACAGACAGATACACAGAAAGACTGCCAAAGCCAGCCAGCCAGCCTGCCGAATACGTATTACATGTTCCAGAATTGTTTCTCTTTACTTAGGGCATAGGTTATAGGACATTCTGGGAGGATGACACTACCAATGGTATAAGAAATGAAAAAATGTTGCACAAATGTTACACATGGGTTATTATCAAGGTTTTTGATATTTCCTCAACCACTTGTGGCCACATCCATCACTTTCCTCTTAAAAGGGGAGTGTTAATACATCATGACATCAGTGAATCCCTGGTGTTTGCCATGCTATTTGCTCTAGCTGCCACTCAATCGAACTGGTGTTCCCACAAGGTACTAAGTGGTCCCAGATTTTTGTAATACTGAGCACACCAAGTGTTAAGATTCATTCTATACTGACCAGGCATCTCAGGCCAATCATGCCAAATTTAGAGGCAGGAAAAATAAAACGTAGATCTACGTTTGGAGAGCTACGTGAATGAACGTAGATCTACATTTGGACAGTTTAAGGGTTAAATGTAGTTATATGTGATGTGATAAGGTAAAGAAAGAATGGTATAAAGTTTAGTGTTTTATGGCTGTTTTCACTTGATTTTCTTGGGCTTCAGTATACATTTGCTTCATATTTTACTTTAGATTTATCTATCCCTTATTCATGACTATTTACTTGATTGGATTACAAGTGATTACAGAGTATATTTCTATTGTAATAAAAAGGTCTACTGACAGGTTGCTATTCGACTACTGGTTCATGGAACCTGAATATAGAAACAGTGTTAGATTTATAGTAAGAGGAAGGTAAAAACAAAAAATTAACTTCATATATATATTAATAGGAAAATCTATAACATATGTCTGATGGAATGAGTTGGAGGTTTTGCACATGTTAATCTGCAGTAAAACATAAAACTAAATTTTGTTCAATACTTTCTGCAGAGTTGACACTTACAACTTTAGATGGATAATATATCCAGTCCCAGTACCAGTTTTTAGGACCAATATGACCAGGAACCAGATGATGTTCAGGAACAAAAGGGAAGAAACGACCACGTCCCAAATTATCTCTTGAGTCTCCTGCGTGAACTCCAACATTCTGCATACATTTACCTGTAAGTCAGCCATAACAAAAATAATATGTATATTATTTTTTTTATTAACACATCAGCAGTATCCCATCAAGGCAGGGTGGCCCAAAAAAGAAAAACTTTCATCATCATTCACTCCATCACTGTCTTGCCAGGGGTGCATTTACAGTACAGTTATAAAACTGCAACAACAACACCCCTCCTTCAGAAAACAGACACTGTATATGTCACAAACTAAAAATATATTACCGTATTTTGCAGCTTATTAGACACATGTTTTTTGTCCATAAAATGTCTCCAAAAACCATAGCAATGAAATCACGAAACAAGTGATTTTAAATAATTTACCAAACTGCGGCAAGCCAGGACTCGACCCTATGAACATTGTACTGCCTCAAGAGACAACACAATATACGCGTCACGTGATGGGAGCTATAAGTTTGGGGTTTGAGGTGGGCTGTAGCTCTCCCAGTTACATCCAAGTTACCTTCTAAATTGGGAGGCATCTAATGCATCAGAGCATCTTATAAGCTGTGAAATACAGTATTAACTCCAGAATATAAAAAGCACAGCTCATGAGAAAACATTAATATCTACAGTCATACCTTCATAAAGATATTAAATTCTAATGATTAATAACATTTGATAAAGAAAAAATCTTTGCATAATTTTTTTTTAACACATTGGCCAGTTCCCACCAAGGGAGGGTGACCCAAAAAGAAAGAAAACCCCAAAAAGAAAGAAAAAACTTTCATCATTCAACCCTTTCACCATCACTCATACATAATCACTGTCTTTGCAGAAACGCTTAGATATGACAGTTTAGATGTCAATCCAAACAGCCAATATCCCAAACCCCTCCTTTAAAGTGCAGGCATTGTACTTCCCACTTTCAGGATTCAAGTCCAGCTAACTGATTTCCCTGAATCCCTTCACAAAATATTACCATGTTCACACTCCAACAGCTCATCAGGTCCCAAAAAACATTCATCTCCATTCACTCCTATCTAACACGCTCACGCATACTTGCTGGAAGTCCAGGCCCCTTGCAGCTGTTTGTAAACATGAGAAATAATTTTTCAATTACAGTAACTTAAAAATATTTACCACATACCTATTTCAACATCTTCTGCTCCAGCATGGTCTTGTCGACACTTCTTCGGATTGGGTATTGCTTCTTCAACAAATTTCTTCAAGGCTTCCCGGCTTAACACATAGCCAGCACCTGAAGGGAAATACTATATGTTCTTTGACCAATAATATCCAGGATTATTTTACATGTATTTTAAAATAAATAAAAAATAGTCTGGACATGTTTGACAACATTTAGGCATAAAAACAGGCATTACAACATTCATGAGTACGTTACAAATGGGACCTATGGAAAAATCTGTTAATGGGATGAATATACTGTATGTGTGCCTATTTACATAAAAGTTTAAAGAAGCACTATAGAAAGAGCCAGCTCAGAATGTTGCCAAACATCACAGCAACTCAAAGCACAAAAATAGGGTTACCAGCAGGCCTTACAAGATGAAGCCTCTCAGGTCCCATTGACAGAACTGGCTCACTCTGTAGCAAAGAATTTGATAAAGCCCGAACAATGCAATCCCTACCTCCACTCATGTATTCCTGTTGGGCATGGAGTATTGGCACAAATTTATCGATGAACCTAGTAATCGGTGCCATTTGATTTAGGAATGCTAAAAAGGAAAGAGAGAGACTTGTATCAACAGATGACATGTGTGGACCATCATGCATTATGCCTACCTGGTCCATCCTTAGACTAGACCTAAATACGTTGATAGATAATTATTGAATAATTTACAAGAAATCACCTTTTAACCAGAATTATGTGATATGTATACAAGATAATTGAAGATTATCTTTATTATTATACATTTAGTGAAGCCCACACAAAAGGAGAGTAACCATACACACATGTCAACTTTCGGTACAATGTATATTACAAACCGATAATGAATTAACAATACTGTGTATAAGATACTAAGCGAGGAACTGATTTGCTCAACTGATGTTAAGATGTATGGCAGGATGATAATACTGAGATCACACAGACAGAATTACTGTATACAAAATGTAAAGCTATGCAATTTCTATTTTGTGAAAGCTAACCCACACAGTAAACCATATTATGGTATAAGCTGCACGGACACTTAGAAGTATGGTGCAAGTACAGTATCTTGTGGAGCTTTTTCTACTCCACAGCATCTATGCCAATGCAGAATTTCCTACACCACAAATGTCAACAAACATCATATTTCCCAAATGTGACAGCCTTCATACTTAACATACTGTCTATCCAACTTACCTGCTGTCTATCCTTTTACTTACTTTCCTCATCTCACTACTTCTATTATTACTACCACAAGTACTACTACTACTAATATTACTACCACAAGTACTACTACTACTAATATTACTACCACAAGTACTACTACTACTACCACCACAAGTGCTACTACTACTACCACAAGTACTACTCCTATCACAATACTACTACTACTACCACAAGTACTACTACTACTACAATTATATTATGCACCTCACTCTAATACCTATACAGTGGTACCTAGAGTTACGAGCTCAATTCGTTCCAGACGGCTATTCAAGTGCCGATACCGAAGGAATTTTTTCCCATAAGAAATAATGAAAATTAGATTAATCCATTTCAGACCCCAAAAAAAAGGACTTACAAAGGCACCTACAAAAATACACTTACATAATTGTTCAAGTTGGGAGCTGCTCGTAAGTAGAGGTACCACTGTAGTACTATATACCCCTCTGTGTCCATGTATTGTTTGTAACGGCTTGACAAAGCTCCTGGAGAACAAAACACTGCCACAATAAAATGTCGCCTTAGTTGCACTTGTGTCCTCTTTACCTAACATATTGTTGGTAATTCTACCAACATTAATACAAATCAAGCATGCAAATTAGTTCTGTGGAATATATTAGAAATTGGTGCAGGTGGTATACATAATGGCATATATGATGAAAAATGCATTCAATATTAACTTATGTATCAAGCAAATAAACCAAAACTAGGAGAATTTCATGTAGCCGCCATCATACAAGTTCTAGAAAGCTACTGGAAGGCCATACCTGCAAGAGGAGGGTGACTTGGTGATACAGATTCAAGTAAACAAAAAAAAAAATACTTTCATCATCATTCAACACTTTCACCTCACTCATACATAATCACTGACTTAGCAGAGGCACTCAGATACTACAGTTTAGAATAGTCTCTCCAAACTGTCACTATCCCAGACCCCTCCTTTAAAGTGCAGGCATTGTACTTCCCATTTCCAGGACTCAAGTCCGGCTAAATCAATAACCGGTTTCTCTGAATCCCTTCACTAAATATTATCCTGCTCACATTCCAACAGCTTGTCAGGTCCCAAAAACCATTCGTCTCCATTCACTCCTATCTAACATGCTCACGCATGCTTGCTGGAAGTCCAAGCCCCTCGCCCACAAAACCTCCCTTACCCCCTCCCTCCAACCTTTTTGGAGCCGACCCCTACCCCACCTTCCTTTCCCTACAGATGCTCTCCAAGTCATTCTACTTTGTTCTGTTCTCTCTAAATGACCAAACCATCTCAACAGCCCCTTGTCAGCCCTCTGACTAATACTTTTAGTAACTCCACACCTCTTAATTTCCACACTACGAATTCTCTGCACAATATTTACACCACACATTGCCCTTAGACAGGACATCTCTACTGCCTCCAGCCGCCTTCTCGCTGCAGCATTTACAACCCATGCTTCACACCCATATAAGAGTGTTGGTACCACTATACTCTCGTACATTCCCTTCCTTGCCTCCATGGATAACGTTTTTTGTCTCCACAGATACCTCAATGCACCACTCACCTTTTTTTCCTTCATCAGTAATATGGTTAACCTCATCCTTCATAAACCCATCCGCTGACCTCAACTCCCAAATATTTGAAAACATTCACTTCTTCCATACTCCCTCCCTCCAATGTGATATTCAATTTAAATTATTACTGTATATTTTCATCTCACACTAAGGCCTTCTTCAGCAGATTAAAAAAGTACAAAAGTAGCAGCTTAAAAACAATAGTAGACAACTGATTTAAGGCAAGTGCAGGAACAAGTATGGTGCAGGAGCTACATCAGGTTTAGGGACTAAGCCAGGTGCCAGAATGAGTGCCTTTAAGGCTAGGTAATTATAGCATCAGGTTTCCACTGATCTTGTGAGAAGATGAAGTTGAGTCTATGCAGTCAAAGCAAACTCAAGGATTTTGAGTTTATTCATACAAATATACTGTGCAACACTAGTCAAATGACTATCCATACATATAATATTCACAATGCATATATAATAATCAGCATACTGCATGTCATAGCTTTGTGGGAAAATGTCCTTGAAGTTTGGTTACCAGCAAGTTGGTGGTGATTAGTAAAGAGACAGGTGGTGGTGGCAGCAAAACACTTTAACCCTTTTGGGCTTTGAAGCCAGTGTGTGCAGAATAAAAAAATCCTGCAGCACGCAGTGCATAATGAGAAAAAAATGTGGCCATGTTTTTGGTGTAAAACAGCAACTTTGCAGTGTATTTTCATATGGTTTATATGGTTGTATTCTTGGTTTCTTGGTCTCATTTGATAGAATAGAATATATAGAGATGATTTTGAATAGTTTACAGACTAAAAGTACCTACCTGCCTGGAGTCTACCTAGAGGGCATTCCGGGGATCGACATCCCCGCGGCCCGGTCTATGACCAGGCCTCCCAGTGGATCAGAGCCTGATCAACGAGGCTGTTACTGCGGGATGCACGTTGTCCAACGTACGAACCACAGCCCAGCTGATCTGGCACTGACTTTAGGTATCTGTCCAGCTCCCTCTTGAAGACAACCAGAGGCCTACTGGTAATGCCCCTTATGGCTGGTGGGAGGCTGTTGAACAGTCTTGGGCCACGGACACTTATTGTGTTTTCTCTTAGTGTACCAGTGGCGCCCCTACTCCTCACTGGGGTATGTTGCACCATCTGCCAAGTCTATTGCTTTCGTATAGCGTGATTTCTGTGTGCATATTAGGGACCAGTCCCTCCAGAATCTTCCAGGTATAGATTATGATATATCTCTTTCGCCTGCACTCCAGTGAATATAAGTCTAGTGCTTCCAGGCGTTCCCAGTAGTTAACCCTTTCAGGGTCGAAAGGCACTCTCCCAAACTCGTTCTCAGGGTCGCAAATTTGTCAAAAAAAAAAAATTAAATGATAGAGAATCGTTTTCTGATCATAATGACACCAAAAGTATGAAATTTTATGAAAAATTAATGGAATTATGCTCTCGCAAAGTTAGTGGTATCAACGATGTTTACGCATCGGCGATTTCGCCCACTTTGAGCCCTATTTTCAGCCAATTACGAAGTTTCAGTCTACCAAAATTTTAGCTATTTCGCTAAAATTCCATTTGTTCTATCAACTGAGTACAAGAAACCACCAATGTACAGATCTGAACTACCCAATAAAGTGGTTAGAAATTGGCAATTTGTCCAATTTCACACAAATTTCAAAAGATGCCAATTTCAAAATAGGGTCCAGAATAAACCAGACAGACATTCCTGGCACTAAAATAAAATTTTCTCTGTTCATTAGTCATGTCTCCAGACCCCTCTTATATTACTCTTGCTTTCTATTTTGAATTTTTATTCTCACAAAAAATAGAAGATTTACTGTTATGCAGACTACTGCATTATTGTAAAAATGGTATAAATAATATCAGTGCACTTGTGAAAGAATATTAGACTTACCAGTTGACTTGTATTGGACGCATGGCGTGATTTATCTACTCTAGAACATCCGCAAAAGTCGAACATTTCCGCTACTTTGAGCTCAATTTCAAGGTACTTTTTATCGTGAAACCAATCAAAATCATCTCTATTTCTGTAATATATCTTCCATTCTATCAAATGAGACCAAGAAAACGAGAATACAACCACAAATACCATATGAAAATACACTGCAAAGTCGCTGTTTTAAACCAAAAACACGGTCAGAGTTTTTTTTCTCATTATGCACTGCGTGCTTCAGGATTTTTTTTATACTGCGCACACTGACCACGCAGACCCATTCTTTCATTTGTAGGCCTACCAACTTTCTTCCACCAGATTTGAAGGCGCTAGAATTTACGCGTATAAGTACATGACCAACCCTGAATGGGTTAATGGACTAGCAGGCAGAAGGAGTAGCACATAATGCAGTATGCCTGTACAGTCATTCCTACAAAGTCTGCATGATAAATTTCATTTCAGATTGGGCTTAATATTGGTTTCAAAAACCATATCTTTGTAATCAAATGTAATATATCAACTAATTTTGCTAATACAGTGGTACCTCGAGTTACGATGGTCCCCAAAATCGCCCTTTTATGTAAGTTTATTTTTTTAAATGCTTTTGTAGGTATATTTTTGGGGGTGTAAAAGGACTAGTCTATTTTACATTATTCCTTATGGGGATAAATTCGTTTGGTAATGGCACTTGAACAGCATTCTCGAACGAAAAAATATCGTAACTCGAGGTACCACTGTACTGATAATCATAATAAAAATGAAAATGGAGATTCATGAATAGAAAAGCTATTGAACTAGACAGCCACCGGTTACATGAATCTATTTGCTGGTTGCCCATCTTTTCAAACACTGGATAATTTAAACTCACAAACAAGGATGCCTGTGAATTTGTAGGGATGACTTTACTAATATAAAACTAAATAAAATTAACTTAGAAGCAATATTTCAAACTAAATCAGTTGCAACTAACCTTGGAGAAGATAAAAATTATGTTGCTACACATTCAAGTAGTATACAGGTGAAACAAAGTATGAATTCAGACAAATGGTGTATATGGAGAATGATGACAAAATTGGTGGGAAATTCTGCATGTTATAGCCTGTTACAAAAGTGGGAAAATATTGAGTGACTAAAGATGCTTAGTCAATGCTTTTGGAAAAATCTGATTGCTCTCCTTACTATTAATGTCTCTATCCAGAAAACTCATTTTAATAAATGTCCTGTAAGTAACAGGTCAAACTTTATATGGAAGTTTTCATACATCTATTAATTTTATTTTATCTGATTAGTAATAAAAAAATGAGTTGCCTCGGTGGGAGACGGCCGACTTGTTGAAAAAAAAAAAAAAAAAAAAAAATTAACAAGTGGAAAAAGAAATATATAACCAAATTTTCAACTATTATATGAGTTTTCAGGAACTTTAAAGCTTAAATTTTTAAAACAAGCATTATTACACGTACAAATTTAAATCAATAAAGAATATAAACTTAAGAGCATTTATACAGTAATGTTTTTCTCCTTTTCACTGCTGACATTTTGCAGAACTCTTAAAATAACATTAAATATAAGCCACACAGTGCTTGCAAATTATGTGAGAAATGCAAATCTGCAGCAAACTATAGTTTAAAACTCAGCCACAAAGAAAAACAACAACACACACTAAGATATCTTAAGCAATTTACTGTACTTTAACATAAACCCAATGGTGTATTAAACAAGCTTTGCAGAAAGAAATTTAAATATACCTCCACTCATATATCCTTGTCGAACATATTTCTTGAAGCGGCATCCAAACCATATAGGATGACTGGCATCATAAGAGCTCAGCATATAGCGAAGATTTTCTACAATAACATACCTAAAACAAAGAATATTCAAAATATTACATAGCTGCTATAAAGCTACTTCCAATAGTTCTTGACTTTACTGAAGTATCTTGTTGCAAGTCACTACTGTTATAAATATAACTAAAACGTTACAACAGGAGAATGGCAGAAATAATGCTATGACATTTTGTAAAATAAAATAGAGGAGGAATTAAGAAAAAATACTGACGTGTCATCATCAGCCTTCAAGAACCAGTCAGCATCATTATAATGGTTATTATAAATATAGATGAAGGCAGCCTTCGTTTTTTCCCACAAGTGATCACGTCCTTCACCAACTTTCAGTGCCACAGCTCCAAGCTCCTTGTCTGTTTTTATATCAAAGATAGATTTATGTATTAAGTGAATGACAAAGCAGAAAATAAGTAAATATATTTTAATATCCACTAACATCTAAACAATCATAAAGCTATCTTCAAAGATATACAGGACCACTCCTATTGCCCAATAAAAGACAATAGTACCAAGAAATCAAAGCAAACTGTTCGACATATTCTGTTGGACTGCCCACTCTATCAACAAGCACGCAGAATTTACCTCCAATGGCGTCTTCGCTCTGCGGCCCTTTCTTTACCTTCCCTTCTTGCAGATGGACCCTCCTTTAATCCTGACTCTCTCGTTGACTTTTTGACAGAAACTGACTTACTACACAAACTCTGAAGATTATACCTCCAGCACCTCCCTCAGTCCCTTCTACCTTGATCTCTTGCTACCCTCTATCCCTGCACTATCCACCATCCTGCTGCACTCCATACCCTACTAATCATCTATCTCCCTCTTACAACCCATTCTCCCTGCATCCTGCAATAACCTACAGCGCTGTATAACCCCTGTGGTTTAGCGCTTCTATTTGATTATAATAATAATAATAATAATAATAAAAGCAAAATCCTACTTACAGCTTTACTTTTTCTCATTGTTGATTGATTTTTGCTTATTACACCCACACTATCATAGTGGAAGCGGACTTCATACAGGAATTCAAAAATAGATGCAAAAGGATTTAAATAAGTCAAGACGAAGAGCCAGAGCTCACTCTCACAAACTCAATTAGGTAATTACTTAAAATAAGAGATCCAGTAAATATTCATTTAATCCCTTCTGAGCAACTAATTCATGCAAAAATGCATTAATTTTTTATTTTGTAAATTCAACAAACAAAAAATACGAACTGAAGCAGCAATTACCAGCGTGGCCGCAATATGAACGCCATTTTGGCAATTTGTCTAACTGCATAATAAAGATTACAGCAATGAGTCTTTTGAATACAAAAGATATTTTAAATGAAAAGCATTTAAGAAATGCCAATCCAAGTTAGTCATCTTATTAGCACAGTATGCTTGAGACAGATGGATGGTCATCAGTGCTGCATGTAACCTAATACATAATTGGAATATAACTTACAAAGAAATGGAAATGGTTTCAATAAGTGATAGGGAATTCTATTTGCTCAATAAAAGCCCCTCCATGTTCATTCACCTTTGCAAATGCTTAGTTTATGCTATTTAATATAATGTTCACACTCAAGCAGTGAACATAATTTTTATTTGAGATTGCTGCTAAACATTTTCATCATTAGCCGTTTCTTTACTTGAACTTTTTTGGTGCTAATGAATGTAACATTTATTCTAAGTCAAAACTTTGTACTTTTTTATGATTTTATTTTGCCAGTTATAACATTTTAGGAATCTGTGATATGTTTAAGAGGTACATCCACTAACTATTCAGTCAAGAAAATGCTCAGTACAGCAGACTGTATTTACCAGTAGAGTACTGTAAATACTACAATGTAATTATAGGGAATCTCTGTAGAAATAGGCTTTTTGACTCAGTAGTAGTTTCTACTGTATCCCTCCCCTCAACATCTACAATGGATGAATTCATGGAATTTTCTTAACAAACTGGGCATTTTCCACAGAGATAAGGTGACCCAAAGAAATACATTTTTTTTTTCAACGAACCGGCCGTATCCCACCAAGGCAGGGTGACCTAAAAAGAAAAATGAAAAAGTTTTCTTTTTAAATTTAGTAATTTATACAAGAGAAGGGATTACTAGCCCCTTGCTCCTGGCATTTTAGTCACTTCTTACGATAAGCATTGCTTACAGAGGAAGAATTCCTACTACATTCACCATCACTTATTCTCTAGCTGCCTTTCCAGAGGTGCACATACATAACAATTCAAATGACCCTACAAACTGCAACACCCCTAACCATTCTTGAGAGTGCAGATACTGTGCTACCGACCTTCACAACTCTAGATACCAAAAAAAGGCACAATACCGTGACTGGAACAATACACAAATAACCTGCACATAGAAGAGAGGAGCTTACGAAGATGGTTAGGTTTGTAAATGGTCCAAGTCAGACCGAAACATCGTTGTAAGCTCCTCTCTTCTATGTGTTTGTTATTTGTGTATTATTCACAACTCTAGTCTGGCAAACAATTCTTGAGAGTGCAGATACGTACTGTACTATCCACCTTCACAACTCTAGTCTGGCTAACCAGTTTATCTGAATCTGGTTCATGGCTACTGTACATACTTTAAGATTAAGATTATTTTATTTCTCTGTAAAGATTACAATGTGCAGTTTACATTTAGAAGACAATAATTACAAAGACTTCCAGCAAGCATGTGTGAGCGTGTTAGATAGGAGTGAATGGAGACGAATGGTTTTTGGGACATGACGATCTGTTGGAGTGTGAGCAGGGTAACATTTTGTGAAGGGATTCAGGGAAACCAGTTAATTGATTTAATTGGACTTGAGTCCTGGAAATGGGAAGTACAATGCCTGCACTTTAAAGGAGGGGTCTGAGATAGTGACAGCTGGGAGGGACTTTTCTCAGCTGTCGTATCTGAGCTCCTCTGCAAAGACAGTGATTATGTATGAGTGTGGTGAAAGTGTTGAATGATGATGAAAGTATTTTCTTTTTGGGGATTTTCTTTCTTTTTGGGTCACCCTGCCTCGGTGGGAGACGGCCGAATTGTTGAAAAAAAAAAAAAAAATTACAAAGATGGCCATTAGCATGCCTAGCATGCCTGGGCATGCTAGGCATTTCGGGCAGACTTAATACTAGTTCTTAATCTATATTACAAATTATATGAATACAAATTTCATATGATTAAATAGATTTACAATAGTGAGGTAGTTCAGAATAATTAGATTGTATTACAAATTACAAATGAATACAAATTTCAAATGATTAAATAGATTTACAATAGTGAGGTAGTTCAGAATATTTAGATTGTAAAATTAGTAATGAGAATGGTTTTGTCTTGGCATGTTACATAGTTTCTATTAAAGCTCCTATATTGGTGTATATCAGGTAAACTTAAGACTAGTTTGAGATTTATTAGACAACTTATATTTCAATGGGAAAAAGCAATATGCATTCTGGAACCCTGTAACCATACACAACATTAGTCAAATATTTTGAACAAAAATTGGGTCATTTTTAAACTGACAGTAGTAAATTAATTCCTTTAATAGGTATGCAATATTTATGCTGGATGATATAACAGAAAATGTGTCATGGTTCTGGGAACCAAATATGCAAATAATACTACAACACCATACATGTCACAGTTCAATGACATACAGTGGACCCTCGGTTAATGAATACCCCGGAAATCGTACAATTATGTAAGTATAATATTGTAAGTGCATGTGGAAGTGTATTTTTGGGGGTCTGAAATAGACTAACCTACATGACATTATTTCTTAAGGAAGTAAATTCGTTCGGTAATGGCACTTGAGCAGGCTTCTTGGATGAAGTTTTTTCGTTAACCGAGGGTCCACTGTACACTGACAAGTAGTGCAATAATACCATAATCTAGTTACAGATCCATGAATGCAGCCAAATTTAAAAAACAATAAAACAAAAAATATAACTAGAAAATTGGTTAAGTCACTAAAACTGATGCAACAAAGTACAGTACAGTGGTACCCCGGATTTCATAAAGATCCCAACTCGAACAATTATGTAAGTGTATTTTTGGGGGTCTGAAACGGACTAATCTAATTTACATTCGTCCTTATGGGAACAAATTTGTTCGGTAACGGCACTTGAACAGCATTCTGGAACGAATTATGGCCAATAACCAGGGGTCCACTGTATATAGAAAAACCATTTGATAGAATACTGAGGCCCCCAACATTTTGTCAAGAAGAAAAAACATTTTAGTAAATGAGATACAGTGGTACCTCTACTTACGAGCAGCTCCCAACTCGAACAATTATGTAAGTGTATTTTTGTAGGTGCTTTTGTAAGTGTATTTTTGGGGGTCTGAAATGGATTAATCTAATTTTCATTAGTTCTTATGGGAAAAAATTCCTTCGGTATCGGCACTTGAATAGCTGTCTGGAACGAATTAAGCTTGTAACTCGAGGTACCACTGTATCTATATGTTTTTTAACACGTCGGCACACCTCAAAAATCCTGCAAGTATTTATTTTTCTGCAAATACTGGTCACACTCTTATACAACATTTCCTTCCTACAGGACTAAAGCAAGTTAAATTTTGTCTAAGGAAAATACAGTGGTACCTCGAGTTACGATGGTCCCCAAAATCGCCCTTTTATGTAAGTTTATTTTTTTAAATGCTTTTGTAAGTATATTTTTGGGGGTGTAAAAGGACTAGTCTATTTTACATTATTCCTTATGGGGATAAATTTGTTTGGTAATGGCACTTGAACAGCATTCTCGAACGAAAAAATATCGTAACTCGAGGTACCACTGTACCAAAAAATAAGTTTTTCATTTCTAAAAATTATATTACAATATTTATAAGAAAGCAAGAAACTGATGCTTATAGAAGGAATACAGTATATTACAAACCTTCTTCGCTGCTGATAAAAATTAGCTTGTTGCAGCGTCGTGCCCATGTAGCTTTAATATGTCGTGCTTTCTTCTCATGGTTACTTGGGTTTGTCATTATCCAACAGAGTACTCGAACTTTATCCTTGAGAATATCTGCTTCCACAGCCTCTCCTGAAATAAGTAAATAAAAGAAAATTTTAAGCCTAAAAAAAAAAAGAGAAAAAAAGACTACAATGGAACCTCGGTTGTCAAACTTAATTTGTTTCAGATGTCGGTTTGACAACCAAAGCAATTTTTTCACATAAAGAATAATGTAAATAGTATTTTGATATTTTAATTGCCATATCTTGTATCTGCCAAGCAATCATGGCACCCAGTAGGCATACCAGTGTTGCTGAAAGTGACAAGAGAAGGTATAAGCATTTAAGTCTTAAGAGTTATTGAAGAAAATAGATATTAGACAAGAGATAGCCTGAGGCTTTAATGAAGTGTCTGTACAATTAAAAATAAATCTGCCTCAGTGGGAAACGGCCGACGTGTTGAAAGAAAGAAGGTAAATATATTTGAGTTTGTGTGATGAATAACTGGCTAACTTGACTGACTGACTGACTGACTTGACTGATTTACTGACTGACTGACTTGACTGACTTACTGACTGACTTGACTTACTGACTTGACTGATTTACTGACTTGACTGAATTACTGACTTGACTGACTGACTGATTTGACTGATTTACTGACTGACTGACTGACTTGACTGACTGACTGATTTACTGACTTGACTGACTTACTGACTTTACCGATTTACTGACTTGACTGACTTGAAGTTAAACTTTTTCACTGAGGAGGACCCTAACAAATCTAGAAGTAGTGCTTTGAAACGGTGTCTTGAGCAGCTGATACCTTATCGTCAGCTGTATAATGTACTGCAGGGTAAAATAGCCCAGAAATCCATTACAGAATTTATGCACACTCGAGTACAACCATCGACTTCCGTACCAGAACCTCTACCGTCCACCTCAACCCAGTAGGGCCAGAGCATAACTCTCCGCTCTCTTCACAATCATCGACAAACACCAGCACCCACAATTGTTATTATTAATTATTATTACCATTGACATACCTTGTTTGCTGAGTTTATTAATTTCTTAGATGCCATATTTGGAAATTGGCAAATCTGTCAAGTCAGTGAAGCAATGTAAAAAGAGAGCAAATGAGAGAGTGGGTGAGATGTTGTTACGGGTATACCCTTGGCCAATATTTTATATTGTGTATATTTTTATCATAATGGTATATTGGAGATATTTCCGTTATTAGCTAAAACGAAAATGTCTTACTTTATACTATTATTTGATTTAGCTATGTTTTAGGTAGGAGGTTACATTGTAATTTTATGTTTTACAATGTTAAAGTTTTACTGTGCCGGTCATGTAGTGGGAGACCACTAGTCATACTCCCGGTTACTTGTTTACGTACCAGCCGGCCTCCCCCCTCTGTCACGTGACCGACCTAACTTGAGCTTACCACACCGTGGTATTGGGAGTAGGTTCACACATCCACTCCTGGTTGGGAGTAGATTCGCTCTCTCTTGACGATCATATACTCTCTCATGAGTTGATCCAGGCTCTCAGCCTTAATACAAATTCCCAACTCAAGGAATATTACTTAGTCTCGACTGATATCTAATATACCTGTGTCGTTATTGAGACTATATCAGTTGCTACATTTTTATAGTGTATCTTTGTTTTACACTGAAAGAGAACTTTGTAACATACTCTAAGTATTTATGTATGTATTAAAGGGCATGACTTTTACTAAGTTGGATCAATCTAATAATCCCATTATAAATAAAAGGTGGCTATTTTCTAAAGAACAATTAGAATAGAGCCTGAGTCGACATGTTGTTACGAGGGGGCCAAAACAGGCTCATAGATGAAGCCCTGATCGTAACAAATGGGGGCCTCTGTCCGGGATGTTTGATCCAAGGGAAAGGAGTTATGATCTAAATTCTCTTAAGCAGTATAATCATTCTTGTTATAAACTTATTTTTATAATGTCAGGATCATCTGAGGCTCAAGTACACCTTCATGCAGAAGTTCTAAACCATCAGATAGGGGAGCTAGGTCTCAACTTTATATTTTGACAGTCTGTACAGAGAAGTATCTAGAATGGGAAGTTGCTAATTTGTTTGTCATCCAGCAATGATGGCTACTGATGTTTGGCTCTCGCTTACCACTCTCCCAGAAGATAAGCAACCACAGGGTATAAGTAACTAAGTCTCTTTCCCTTTTGCTTCTGGTATTGGCGACACCATTATTGGGCAGAGTGAAAGGATTGACTTTGGCGAGTTCTTGGTAGGTGTCTCCCTATACGGTTGGAGCACTGGTGATTGATTTGTCTCCCTCTCTGTTGTTGGACATTCCTCGTTGTACCTGTAACCCAGGGTCCTGAGCATCCACACGACGGACGTTAGCACGGTTGGTGTTGTTGTTTTCGCCCTTAGTATTAAGGCCAAGAATCTTTCAGTCATTTTGTGAGTCACTGCTGTCCTGGGACAAAGCATATCATTCTAGTTGGTACCGTGTGTTGAAAGGATACAAGTTAGTGATGACATTTTGGAACAGAACCTACTCTCTGGTTCCTTAATGTTCACTGCAGATTAATGTGGACTTCATTAATCGGTTCTGCAGCCTTGCTGTTGACAATGTTGGCTCAGCTACTGTTCTAGCTGTTAATACTGGTGCCTCTGTGCGATTTCTGCATATAGAAATCTTTGTAGTACTATTCTTATTGTCTGTATTGCAGACATAAAAGCTAATATGAGAAGCAAAACTCATATTTGTTCAATCTTTTATGGAAACAGTGTGTGGTATGAGATTATCACCTCTGGTCCTCTGGAAACAGTGTTCAGTGGAGATGAGGAAAAATCTGTAAGAGCTACTCTTGGAGAGAGAGGTCAGGGTGACACATGTCACGAGTGACATGTTAGTCACGGTGATACTATATAGAATTCTTCAAAAGAATTTTCCCTAAGGAAGTAGTAAAGAATGTCAAACTGTCACGAAGAGATTAACAGTGCTCTTGACAGGATGTTTATGCCGGAGAAGTCACTGTTTGAGTCGGACTTGTCAAAGGAACTTATGGCAAGCGACATGTGTTTTCTCGTATTGCTTTCCTCATGTGTGAGCCAGCGATTGTTTTCCTGTCTGTTATTGTCTGAATCGTTGCTTCAGCAACTTCTGTTGTGACTCAGTTATGAGGACGCTTAGAGAAGCGGCTCGTCTGAACCTTAGACATGCTTTGAAAACTACGGTTTTCTCGCCACATTGTCTCGTGCTGCTGCATTTTCTGAGTATCTCGCTTGGAACTCCTTCGTCGCCTGGAAGAAGTCATTTTGGAGGTGTTCATGTCCAGTAGACTGACATGAATGTAGAGACGCGACCGACACTTCAGGAAGAGTCAGATGCTCTTCGTATTTACTTCAAGACGTCGTTGTTCGTGATGCCTGAGTATAGGTTTCACTCCCAGCATTAGTTTTCTGCATGCTTCCTGACACACTAGTCTCTATGCTACAAGCTAGTCCCTGAGCAGAAGTTGGTGTACTGCTGACACACTAGCCTCTATAGTACAAGTTAGTCCCTGAGCAGACGTCTGCTTATTTTTCCACTAAACTGGTGAGTATTGGAGCAGAATTTGATTGACGGTTCTGCCAAGTAAGTCTGGTGCGGATGACACTGGTGGAGCAGTGTCATGAGTATAAGTCAGCGCCCTTCTGACATACTAGCCTGACAAACTAGTCCCTGAGCAGAGGTCTGCTGGTAATCCCGCCAGATTGGTATATGGTGAGTCTCTGAGTAGAAAATGGCTGTATGCTGCACGTGCATAAAAGGTTTCAGAAGATTAAGGTGAGGCGCGTTTGTGTGAAAGGCAACGCTGCCCCCACCTGGGTTCATCTTCCATTTGTTTCGTCATCACCCTCGTCTGTGTTCATCGCTGTGTTGGCGCCGTGTTCTTGGTTGCCACGTACGCCACTGTTCAACAGTGTCTGGCCCACAGTTTGTGGTCCGTTTGTATAAAAAGCTTCGGCAGTTGATGCTTAGCCGACTGTTCAAAACTCCCTGACTGTTTCTCTAACTTCATCGAGATAGCGTTTTGATTGAACATTTGTTAATTATATGTTCATGGTGTATCTACTGTGTCAAACTGTCTCTCGCCGACTTCAGTCTTCACTGGTAAAGTGTTTTGACTGATCTAGTGTTATTTATATGTTCATGTATCTGCTGGTGTCAACTTTTAGTGTTTAGCAAACGGTTGCTATTTAGAAAATTATTATTGGAAAGAATTTCAAGAGGTAATGTCTGAGGTGTCACAACCTCTTTACTTTTCTGATCTCGGAGCAGTGTGGTGAGCTCCCACTACCGGACCCACTCACTACTTCGGTGCTCTAGAGGAAAATGCTGGTGTTGACTGGGCGACATTATTCGTCTATGATGCTAGCAAGACTCAGCTATGGTAATCCTGAGTCTGACGCTTAAGAGCTTCTGCCGTTTCTGCACTGTGAGTTTAACAAGATGTGGTGGATAGCGGTCCGTTGTCAGTGTTTCAACGTTCTACCATTGTTCAAAATTTTCCATGATGTTGAGGCTTATTGTCTAAGCCGGTCACCAAACTTGACTAGGTTGGAGATGATGATGCATCCTTGACTAGTATATCTGTCAAGGCAGTACTTTTGTCTAATGTAGGTTAATATAAGACTCACTTATTCCTCCAGGTGCTCATAATTGCACTAGCTCTGCAGGGGGCTACTAGAGATGTACTTAACACTCGTTTGATTTCTATAAAAGTGAGCTGAGTGGAAATATGCTGGTCGGTTCCTTCGTTGTCTCGCCTTGCAGGTAATTGTTTGACCTGTTCATGATAGTTGCAGAAGGAATCCCGCTCCTTCTCGTAGAGCTGCTGGAGGTCCAGTCTTCACTCAGATTCTGGTTAGTTTTCTTCCACTTGGTATATGGACAGGTACTGGTGCTACAAGTGCACCTCCCTCGTAGTGTTGTGTGGTCTGTCAGTAAACGTTTCCTCATGGTCGAGGTCCAAGAGCTTGTCTGTGGGTGACTGCTCTTGTGTGGTCTTTAAGTTTGTACTTTGTTGAAATCGAGTTGATGTCCATCCGACCTGAGCGGTCGAGTGACCCCCCCCCCTTCCTACACACTCAAACCATGTTTTTTGTCTATACGTTCAACTTATATCATAAGCTGACGCTTTGTTGCGTCCTTGATTTTAATTGAGAATTTAAAAGTAAAGTTACCAAAGTACTTGATGGTTAGTTCCATAGAGTAACTTCTTATTAGTCCATTTATTTATCTATATACGTATTCTCATGTTTAATGTGTTTTTTGTATTTCAACAGTTATGAGGTTACGTGTTAGCTAAACTGATGATGCGGAGTGTTGAGCTAAGGTGGAGTGTCATGACCACTCTTCAGTTATATACACCTTAAAGCCACTCCAGCTGCTAGGATAAGATTATCACCCCTTTACTGCTGCCTTCTATTATTCTCCATGTACAAAAGCAAGTTATGCCTGGCTGCTATATCGGCGATGCCTGTACCATCACAACATTAACCTGGCGTTGTATGGAGTCCCCGCACTGTTAACTACACTGCCCTTGTACAGAGAAGAAATATTTATCAAAAATGGAGACGCAGTAGTACTTTGGTTTTGTTTATATGTTAAATGAGAGTATCTCCTGTGTAATGCGAGATAAATTTGGACATCAAGTAAGAGGTTTCTAAAATCTTTATCATTATTGTGTTCATATTCCAGTAATTTTACTATATGTAGGAGGTTTTTGGCTTCTGATATTCTGTTTGGTGCGACCTGTGGTCGTGAGGGGGAGGTGTTACGGGTATACCCTTGGCCAATATTTTATATTGTGTATATTTTTATCATAATGGTATATTGGAGATATTTCCGTTATTAGCTAAAACGAAAATGTCTTACTTTATACTATTATTTGATTTAGCTATGTTTTAGGTAGGAGGTTACATTGTAATTTTATGTTTTACAATGTTAAAGTTTTACTGTGCCGGTCATGTAGTGGGAGACCACTAGTCATACTCCCGGTTACTTGTTTACGTACCAGCCGGCCTCCCCCCTCTGTCACGTGACCGACCTAACTTGAGCTTACCACACCGTGGTATTGGCAGTAGGTTCACACATCCACTCCTGGTTGGGAGTAGATTCGCTCTCTCTTGACGATCATATACTCTCTCATGAGTTGATCCAGGCTCTCAGCCTTAATACAAATTCCCAACTCAAGGAATATTACTTAGTCTCGACTGATATCTAATATACCTGTGTCGTTATTGAGACTATATCAGTTGCTACATTTTTATAGTGTATCTTTGTTTTACACTGAAAGAGAACTTTGTAACATACTCTAAGTATTTATGTATGTATTAAAGGGCATGACTTTTACTAAGTTGGATCAATCTAATAATCCCATTATAAATAAAAGGTGGCTATTTTCTAAAGAACAATTAGAATAGAGCCTGAGTCGACATGTTGTTACGAGGGGGCCAAAACAGGCTCATAGATGAAGCCCTGATCGTAACAGATGTTATAAACAAATTTTGTTGAAAATAAGAAAAAGTTTTGGAGTGAGATTAATAAGTTGAGGAAGCCTAGGGAACAAATGGATTTGACAGTTAAAAATAGGAGAGGAGAGTTATTAAATGGAGAGTTAGAGGTATCGGGAAGATGGAGGGAATATTTTGATGAGTTGTTAAATGTTGATGAAGACAGGGAAGCTGTGATTTCGTGTATAGGGCAAGGAGGAATAACATCTTGTAGGAGTGTGGAAGAGCCAGTTGTGAGTGTGGGGGAAGTTCGTGAGGCAGTGGGTAGAATGAAAGGGGGTAAGGCAGCTGGGATTGATGGGATAAAGATAGAAATGTCAGAAGCAGGTGGGGATATAGTTTTGGAGTGGTTAGTGTTATTATTTAATAAATGTATGGAAGAGGGTAAGGTACCTAGGGATTGGCAGAGAGCGTGTAATGTTCCTTTGTATAAAGGCAAAGGGGACACAAGAGAGTGCAAAAATTATAGGGGAATAAGTCTGTTGAGTGTACCTGGTAAAGTGTATGGTAGAGTTATTATTGAAAGAATTAAGAGTAAGACATAAAGCAGGATAGCAGATGAACAAGGGGGCTTTAGGAAAGGTAGGGGGTGTGTAGACCAAGTGTTTACAGTGAAACATATAGGTGAACAGTATTTGGATAAGGGTAAAGAGGTTTTTGTGGCATTTATGGATTTGGAAAAGGCGTATGATAGGGTGGATAGGGGGGCAATGTGGCAGATGTTGCAGGTGTATGGAATAGGAGGTAGGTTACTGAAAGCAGTGAAGAGTTTTTATGAGGATAGTGAGGCTCAAGTTAGAGTGTGTAGGAGGGAAGGGGACTATTTCCCAGTAAAAGTGGGCGTTAGACAAGGATGTGTGATGTCACCGTGGTTGTTCAATATATTTATAGATGGGGTTGGCAAGATGTGTGGGGTTAAAAGATAAAGAATTAAATACAAAGTGGGAGTTGTCACAGATGCTTTTTGCTGATGACACTGTGCTTTTGGGAGATTCTGAAGAGAAGTTGCAGAGGTTGGTGGATGAATTTGGTAGGGTGTGTAAAAGAGAAAATTGAAAGTGAATACAGTGGACCCCGAGTTTCGTAAAACTTCACTCCTGAAGTCTGCTCAAGTGCCATTACCGGACAATTTACTCCCTTAAGGAAAAATGTCACGTAGGTTAGTCTATTTCAGACCCCCAAAAATACACTTCCACAAGCACTTACAATATTATACTTACATAAATGTACGATTTCCGGGGTTTACGAAACTCGGGGGTCCACTGTATAGGAAAGAGTAAGGTGATGAGGATAACAAAAAGATTAGGTGATGAAAGATTGGATATCAGATTGGAGGGAGAGAGTATGGAGGAGGTGAATGTATTCAGATATTTGGGAGTGGACATGTCAGCAGATGGGTCTATGAAGGATGAGGTGAATCATAGAATTGATGAGGGAAAAAGGGTGAGTGGAGCACTTCGGAGTCTGTGGAGACAAAGAACTTTGTCCATGGAAGTAAAGAAGGGAATGTATGAGAGTATAGTTATACCAACACTCTTATATGGGTGTGAAGCATGGGTGATGAATGTTGCAACGAGGAGAAGGCTGGAGGCAGTGGAGATGTCATGTCTGAGGTCAATGTGTGGTGTGAATATAATGCAGAGAATTCGGAGTTTGGAAATTAGGAGGAGGTGCGGGATTACCAAAACTATTATCCAGAGAGCTGAGGAGGGGTTGTTGAGGTGGTTCGGACATGTAGAGGAATGGAACGAGACAGAATAACTCGAGAGTGTATAAATCTGTAGTGGAGGGAAGGCGGGGTAGGGGTCGGCCTAGGAAAGGTTGGAGGGAGGGGTAAGGGAAGTTTTGTGTGCGAGGGCTTGGACTTCCAGCAAGCATGTGTGAGCTTATTTGATAGGAGTGAATGGAGACAAATGGTTTTAATACTTGACGTGCTGTTGGAGTGTGAGCAAAGTAACATTTATGAAGGATTCAGGAAACCGGCAGGCCGGACTTGAGTCCTGGAGATGGGAAGTACAGTGTCTGCACTCTGAAGGAGGGTGTTAATGTTGCAGTTTTATAACTGGCAAGACAGTGATGGAGTGAATGATGATGAAAGTTTTTCTTTTTCGGGCCACCCTGCCTTGGTGGGAATCGGCCGATGTGTTAATTAATAAAAAAATAATTAGCACACATTTGATATTCAATCTTTCGTCACCTAATCTTTTTGTTATCCTCATCACCTTACTCTTTCCTATATTCACTTTCAATTTTCTTCTTTTACACACCCTACCAAATTCATCCACCAACCTCTGCAACTTCTCAAATTATTCAAATCTGTAATGTACCTACCAAATCTAAAGGCATTGGGTACCATCCTGCTCTTAAGGTACATCATACATTAATGAGTTTGAAGCTGTTCAAAAGAGGCATACTCATGTTATTTCATGGAAAATACAGTGGACCCCAGAGTTTCAGTCATAATTCATTCCAGAAGGCTGTTCAAGCACCATTACCGAACGAATTTGTTCCCTTAAGGAAAAATGTAAATTAGATTAGTCCTTTCAGACCTCCAAAAATACTCATACAAAAGCACTTACAATATTAAACTTACATAATTGTTCGATTTCCGAGGTGACCGAAACTCGGGGGCCCACTGTATATATATAGTGGACCCCCGGTTTACGTTAGGCTCCAAACTCGAACAATTATGTAAGTGTATTTTTGTATGTGCTTTTGTAAGTGTATTTTTGGGGGTCTAAAAGGACTAATCTAATTTACATTATTCCTTATGGGAACAAATTCGTTTGGTAATGGTACTTGAGCAGCATTTTGGAACCAGGGGTCCACTGTACTACCATCTTAAAATTGAAATTGGCAAACTGGCACTTTTGTAGTGCAATAACTCCAACCTTCATCTAAGAAGGAAACACTAGTGCTCGAAGTTGGAAGCCAATCAGAACAGGCTTTCTCAAACTAAACACAAGAATGGTTGAAATAAAATTGATCAGAAGGCACGTGCACATGTGAATAGCTGCATGAACCTTTTCCTAGTTACATTATGCAAGTGTTGAAAATTTGAAGCCAACTGGATGAGGTGTTCTCAAATTACTGTATAAACAAAAACCTTAAGGGAAGAAGAAAAAAATTGTGCAGCCACCTACAGGTATCCCTTTGGGAATACGTACCTAAATGCATTATACACCGAAGAATATGCATAATGTAGCTACTTTCAAACCCAATGTTTTTTACTTAAGATAATCTCAGTTTTATATTGTCATCCTCCTTAACACTTGTTGCAATTTCATATCATCATATTGTCATCTAAAATAGTATATCATCATCATATTGTAATTTGAAAAAAAATATACAACTAGAATAAACTCAACCAATTTCTCTAGTATTGTCTTTTAATAGTATATGTATAATCATATTGTAATTTGAAATAATATATAACTAGAATAAACTCAATCAATTTCTCTAGTATTAAGTACTTAGTGAATAAGTCTTTAGAATAAGCTGCCCCTAATGCCATGGCATGTTAGTGGCTCTCCTTGCATTAGTTTTATAATTGTAACTACCAATAACTATGTATACTTGTAACTTGCATCGAAATAAAAATATTATTATATTATTATTATTATTACTGTACCTGCATGATGAACTTCATGGCTGGAATGCATTGCCACATCCCCCAGTGGCCCAGCAGCATTCTCCATTTCATCATGACTGTGTGCATGGTTGTCTATGCTCTGAGGAGGACTGAAGAAATACCTTATTAGCAAAAATCTGTCACACTAATACTGAGTAAGAACAATAAGACCCTTATCAAACTGGAATATAGAATGGAAAGGTTAAGGTACTTATTTATTTTTTTATTAACACATCGGCCGATTCCCACCAAGGCAGGGTGGCCCGAAAAAGAAAAACTTTCATCATCATTCACTCCATCACTGTCTTGCCAGAGGGGTGCTTTACACTACAGTTATAAAACTGCAACATTAACACCCCTCCTTCAGAGTGCAGACACTGTACTTCCCATCTCCAGGACTCAAGTCCGGCCTGCCGGTTTCCCTGAATCCCTTCATAAATGTTACTTTGCTCACACTCCAACAGCACGTCAAGTATTAAAAACCATTTGTCTTCATTCACTCCTATCAAATACGCTCACACATGCTTGCTGAAAGTCCAAGCCCCTGGCACACAAAACTTCCTTTACCCCCTCCCTCCAACCTTTCCTAGGCCGACCCCTACCCCGCCTTCCCTCCACTACAGATTTATACACTCTCGAAGTTATTCTGTCTCGTTCCATTCTCTCTACATGTCCGAACCACCTCAACAACCCCTTCTCAGCTCTCTGGATAATAGTTTTGGTAATCCCGCACCTCCTCCTAATTTCCAAACTCCGAATTCTCTGCATTATATTCACATTATATTCTGCATTATATGTACTAAACTTACGTACATGAAACTGAATTTATCAATCATAAATGAAGAATAAATGTAATAAAAACAATGTTTCTGAATTCTCATTAGTGCCTATATTGTTAACTGGTTTTCTGAGCATTTCTCTCATTACCATGTTACCTTTAGTTACTCATTACAATTATTATTTATTATATTTATTGTAGATTCTATTTGGTTCTAGGATGCTTTTAATCAACATACAGAAGGTTCCCAACTTAAGATGATTTACACATAGCATATTGGCAATTTGGAAACATTTCATTGCTTACAAATAGACTTGGCCTTCAGAATGGTGAGGCTACTCACAGCTATTATAACATCACTTCCAGTCAGCAAAACAGAATGAATATTCAATGTAAATACAGTGCTTTACTTTATTACTGTATTATGGATCTATTATATTTATTTAAGATGTACTATACACATTAAACACTGATATTATTTGCAAGTGAAGAACAGTATTGCATGTAAAATACTGGGTAAATATTCTTAGTTAAAAAATATATTAAATTTGGTTCAAGAATTCATCTCAATTATACCATGGGAGTCTAAGGGAAAATAAGTTCCAAGTTCTGGACACTTAAGTTGCAAAGCAATTTTCAGGAATGAATTAATGTCTTATTTTACGGACTTAATGTATTGTATTTCTAAACTTTACCCACTGAGGGTCATTTGAATTCTGATGCAAGCACACTCTTAGCAAGACAGCTACTGAATTGGTGATGGTGAATGTGCTTCCTTCTTTTTGGGTCACCCTACCTCGGTGAAAGATAGCCAGCATGTTTAAAAATAAAGTTTCTTAATGTACTTGCTAACTAATCTCTACCACATTGCCAATGTCCATAAATGCAAGAAAATGTTCTATTGCATTTACGTATAGTGTATATGTTTAGAATCTGTGCACCTCTGGCAAGACAGTGCTAGTGTGAAAGATGGGGAAAGCGTTTTCTTTTTCAGAGTCATCCTCTGCCTCGGTGGGAGACAGCCAGCGTGTTAAAAAAAATTTAGTTTTGAAAAGTGTAATGCTATAAAGTAAACCTTCAGAGCAATGGGCTAATGGGGAGGAGAATGTTATCCACTCAAGTGTTTTGTATACGCTTTTTTTTTATTTTTCAACAAGTCGGCTGTCTCCCACCGAGGCAGGGTGACCCAAAAAGAAAGAAAATCCCCAAAAAGAAAATACTTTCATCATCATTCAACACTTTCACCTCACTCATACATAATCAATGTCTTTGCAGAGGCGCTCAGATACGACAGCTGAGAATAAGTCCCTCCCAACTGTCACTATCCCAGACCCCTCCTTTAAAGTGCAGGCACTGTACTTCCCATTTCCAGGACTCAAGTCTAACTAAATCAATTAACTAGTTTCCCTGAATCCCTTCACAAAATATTACCCTGCTCACACTCCAACAGCTCGTCAGGTCCCAAAAACCATTCGTCTCCATTCACTCCTATCTAACACGCTCACACATGCTTGTTGGAAGTCCAAGCCCCTCACCCACAAAACCTCCTTTACCCCCTCCCTCCAACCTTTTTGAGAACGACCCCTACCCCGCCTTCTTTCCCCTACAGATTTATACGCTCTCCAAGTCATTCTACTTTGATCCATTCTCTCTAAATGACCAAACCACCTCAACAACCCCTCTTCAGCCCTCTGAACTCCACACCTCCTCCTAATTTCCACACTCCTAATTTTCTGCATAATATTTACACCACACATTGCCCTTAGACAGGACATCTTCACTGCCTCCAGCCGCCTCCTCGCTGCAGCATTTGCAACCCATGCTTCACACCCATATAAGAGTGTTGGTACCACTATACTTTCGTACATTCCCTTCTTTGCCTCCATGGATAACGTTTTTTGTCTCCACAGATACCTCAACGCACCACTCACCTTTTTTCCTTCATCAATTCTATGTTTAACCTCATCCTTCATAAACCCATCTGCTGACAAGTCAACTCCCAAATATCTGAAAATATTCACTTCTTCCATAATCCCTCTCTCCAATGTGATATTCAATTTTTCTTTATTTAAATACAGTGGACCTTCGCCATTCGAATTTAATCCGTTCCAGGAGCTTGTTCTTAACGTGAAATGTTCGAAAGGCGATTTAATTTTTCCCATAAGAAATAATGGAAATACAATTAATCCGTTCCTGCTGTCAGGAGGCATGACAAAATAGTACTTCACTGTGAAGCTATTATTAACTCGACAGCTTATTTATCTATCACAATTCATCTAATATGACATAATAAACAATATAAATAACATAAAAACCTGATATACACTCTAGAATGAATAAAATATGTATGTCATTACGAATGTGGTGGCTGGGAAGGATGGTGGTGGCGAGCATTCTCGCTACAGCTGTGAAAACATCTTCCCATTCTTTCCTCCTTCAGATGTGTTAGTATAAGAGAAAACGGAGTTTGTAATGCTATCTGCATTAGATCACTTTCAGTCAGCTTCAAGTAGTGAACAGAAATCGTACGTGTTAGGCTGGTAACAGCAACAACAACAACTGGTTTGTTTACAAAACTCCCTCCCGAACCTTCATTTAATCTTGTTTACTCACCACTGCCTCTACCACCACTGCCTCTCACCACTGCCTCTCACCACTGCCTCTACCACCACTGCCTCTCACCACTGCCTCTCACCACTGCCTCAACCACCACTGCCTCTCACCACTGCCTCAACCACCACTGCCTCTACCACCACTGCCTCTCACCACTGCCTCTACCACTGCCTCTCACCACTGTCTCTCACCACTGCCTCAACCACCACTGCCTCAACCACCACTGCCTCTCACCACTGCCTCTACCACCACTGCCTCTCACCACTGTCTCTACCACCACTGCCTCACACTTAATGAACAAACTCCAAACAATTATAATTAAGTGTGAAATGTCTGGATGAGCGTGCAGGGTATTGTTCTCTCGAGTGTAAACAACGAGGGACTGGCTCTCCAAGCACCTGGGCGGACAGGTGATGGACACACTTGTTTGAATCGTGATATTTTGTTCGCATGACGATATCGATTTTCTTGTTCTAATGACGATTTGTTCGACTGCCAAGCCGTTCGAATAGCGGGGGTCCACTGTACAGTGGTCCCTCGACTAACGAAATTAATCCATTCCAGGAGCTAGCTCTTAACACGAATTGCTCGTAATTCGAAACCTTATTTACCATAAGAAATAACGTAAATAAAATTAATCCGTTTCCACCCAAAAATTTTCACCAAAAATTCATTATTTTTAAAGAATAAATACAGTGGACCCCCGAGTTACGAACACCCCGGAAATCGTACAATTATGTAAGTATAATATTGTAAGTGCTTTTGTAAGTGTATTTTTGGGGGTCTGAAATGGACTAACCTACTTGACATTATTTCTTAAGGGAGTAAATTCATTCGGTAATGGCACTTGAGCAGGCTTCTGGAATGAATTTTGTTCGTTACTCGGGGGACCACTGTACTATAGTTTTACATACAGAAAACAATGAGAAATAAATATAAAGCACTAATTTTAATGGATAAATGAACATTTGAATCAGTTTTACCTTTACTGAAGACTCTTGTTGGCGTATGAGAGAGGCAGGAGAGCTTGTTTGGAGGCAGGACAAGATAGCCCTTCAATATGACACTAATATAAACTCTGCGGCTTATTTATCTAGCACAATTCATCTAATATGACATAATAAACAATATTAATAACATAGAAACATGATATAAACTCTAGAATGAATAAAACATGTCATTACGAATCTGAAAGGACTGGTGGAGTGTGTGTTGGTGTTATTGTTGGGTATAAAGACTGGTGGAGTGTGTTGGTGTTGTTGTTGGGTATAAGGTCTGGTGGGTGGCAGACGACGGCGCTCTTCTCAGTGTCCCTATATAATCTCAAACAACATTGTAGAAGTTAAGTTTTGTTTCGTCATTTTCTATCGATTAATCGCTTAACTTACTTAAGTAAGTTTATTCAGGTATACACAAATCCAGTTATACATAGATTATCATACATAGCAGCATATGTATAGAAAACCTAGGATAACCCAAAAAAGTCATGACAGAGTGACTTATTTCCATTGCTACATTTCATCACTGGCTGGTGCAATAGCCTTTATCGACTTGTGAAGCTTCTTTGGACCCATGGTGACTTATTTCACAGTGACAATCACTGAACCAGCAATAAACACAACAAAAGTATTGTGAATGTTTGAAAGAGCATGCTGGGTAATGTTCTCTCAAGTGTAAACAATGCTAGACTGGCGTCAGGCGGCCAGGTCTGGTACGGCTCGCTACACGAGGGAATGCTTGCTACATACTATAAACTACTTTGAAAAATGATCATTATTACTTTCCTATAAGATAATTTCAATTTATAATAATATGTTACTATTATGTTACCCCCAACTCACCCAAAACTAAATACTCATAATATAAGTTAATGTCAAAAATACTCAATGTTATTTTCCTTAAGATAATCTCAATTTCATATTACCATTCAAGAATCTAAACACCTGTTACAATCTAATATCATCATATAATAATTTTAACAGTATAATATCATCATATTGTAATTTGAAAACAAATTTTAACTAGAATAAACTCAATAAATTTCTCTATTACTATGTACATAGTCTTTTAGTTACTAGATTAAGCTGTCCCTAATGCCATGGCATGTCAGTGGCTCTCCTTGCACTCAATTTATATTGTAACTACCAATACCTATGTAATCTGCAATGAAATAAAATTTACTTTACTTTACTTTACATGAGGGAAATATTTAGCGAAAAAAGCACTCGTTACACGATTTGCTCGTTATATGGAATACTCGTTAGTTGAGGGACCACTGTAGTTTGATACCCTCATCACCTTACTCTTATCTATGTTCACTTTCAACTTTCTACCTTTACACACCCTCCCAAACTTGTCCACTAACCTTTGCAACTTTTCTTTAGAATCTCCCAGTATCATCAGCAAAAATTAACTGTGTCAACTCCCATTTTGCATTTAATTCCCCATAATTTAATCCCACCCCTCTCCCCAACACCCTAGCATTTACTTCTTTTACAACCCCATCTATAAATATATTAAACAACCATGGTGACATTACACATCCCTGTCTAAGACCTACTTTTACCGGGAAGTAATCTCCCTCTCTCCTACACACCCTAACCTGAGCCTCACTATCCTCATAAAAACTCTTTACAGCCTTCAGTAACTTACTACCTATTCCATACACTTGCAACATTTGCCACAGTGCTCCCCTATCCACTCTATCATATGCCTTTTCTAAATCCATAAATGCAATGAAAACTTCCCTACCTTTATCTAAATACTGTTCACATATATGCTTCAATGTAAACACTTGATCTACACATCCCCTACCCACTCTAAAGCCTCCTTGCTCATCTGCAATCCTACTTTCTGTCTTACCTCTAATTCTTTCAATAATAACTCTGCCATACACTTTACCTGGTATACTCAGTAAACTTATTCCCTTATAATTCTTACAATCTCTTTTATCCCCCTTCCCTTTATATAAAGGAACTATACATGCTCTCTGCCAATCCCTATGTACCTTCCCCTCTTTCATACATTTCTTAAACAAAAAATACCAACCACTCCAACACTATATCCCCCCCTGCTTTTAACATTTCTGTCATGATCCCATCAGTTCCAGCTGCTTTACCCCCTTTCATTCTACGTAATGCCTCACGCACCTCCCCCACACTCACATCCTGCTCTTCTTCACTCCTAAACGATGTTGTACCTCCCTGGCCAGTGCATGAAATTACCGCCTCCCTTTTTTAATCGACATTTAAAAGTTGTATAAATATTGGTAGAATTACCAACAATATGTTAAGTAAAAGGACACAAATGCAGCTAATGTGACATTTTATTGTGGCAATGTTTCACTCTCCAGGAGCTTTGTCAAGCCGTTACAAACAATACATGGACACAGAGCGTATATATAGGCTCAGAGTGAGGTGTAATACTAGTGGTGGTAGAAGTAGTAGTGATATAAGTTGTAGAAGTAGTAGTAATACAATAAGGTAGAACAATCAACTTGCACATGAGTAAAAGGTGATAGAAGCAATTACTTGGGTAGTATTAAAATAGGTTAGACAAATATTTCTGTAGGAGGTTGGAATATTTCCTACAGAAATATTTGTTAGACAAATAGGTTAGACAAATATTTCTGTAGGAGGTTGGAATATTTTCTTCAGAAATATTTGTCTAACCTATTTTAATACTACCCAAGTACAGTGGACCCCCGAGTTTCGTAAACCCCGGAAATCGTACATTTATGTAAGTATAATATTGTAAGTGCTTGTGGAAAAGTATTTTTGGGGGTCTGAAATAGACTAACCTACGTGACATTTTTTCTTAAGGGGGTAAATTCGTTCGGTAATGGCACTTGAGCAGACTTCAGGAGTGAAGTTTTTACGAAACTCGGGGGTCCACTGTAATTGCTTTTATCACCTTTTACTCATGTGCAAGTTGATTGTTCTACCTTATTGTATTACTACTACTACTACAACTTTTATCACTACTACTTCTACCACCACTAGTATTACACCTCACTCTGAGCCTATATATACCCTCTGTGTCCATGTATTGTTTGTAACGGCTTGACAAAGCTCCTGGAGAGCAAAACGTTGCCACAATAAAATGTCACATTAGTTGCTTTTGTGTCCTTTTACTTAACATTTAAAAGTTCCTCAAAATATTCCCGCCATCTACCCAATACCTCCAGCTCCCCATCTACTAACTCTCCTACTCTGTTTTTAACTGACAAATCCATTTGTTCCCTAGGGTTTCTTAACCTTTAAATGGTCCAAACATATATATGTATACGTATGTTCGCACGCCCAGTGCCCCGAATATTTTGAAAAAAAAACAAAAAATTTTTTTTTTATAGAAATAAAGAGCAGTACTTACCAAGATATGAGGCGGAGAAGTTGGCACTGGATGCTCACCTGACAGCAACAGGAGTCCTGATGCTTGCAGAATTGTTGCCGATACACCTTTTTTTCTCTTTTTTTTTATTATTTTATATAATTTTATGTTCTGATAATTACAATTTATAGTAGTTCTTGTGATTTCATAGCCAGTCTTTGTTCTGACACTAATACAGTGGTACCTCGGTTAACGATGGTCCCCAAACTCACCCTTTTATATAAGTTTATTTTTTTAAATGCTTTTGTAAGTGTATTTTTGGGGGTCTAAAAGGACTAGTCTATTTTACATTATTCCTAATGGGGATAAATTCGTTTGGTAATGGCACTTGAACAGCATTCTGGAATGAAAAAATATCGTTATCCGAGGTACCACTGTATTAGGTACTGAAATTGTACTCAAATGATAATAATAATGATAGTGCATAAAAATAATAATAATAATATTGATAGTGCATAATAATAATAATAATAGTGAATAATAATAATAATAATAGTGAATAATAATAATAATAATAGTGAATAATAATAATAATAATAATAATAATAATAATAAAGTTCCCTTGAAGCATTATGTATGATTTGTGTCGCTGCCTTATCTCATCTGATCTCCACTAATGATGACTGGTGACATTTGATAAGGGGTGAGTGTAGTCTTATCTTTTCTAATCAGTCCAGTAATTACAGTAATGACATTTGATGAGCTTACACTGTTTCCCTTTATTTGTTACGTAAACCTGTCTGTCTGTCTGTGTGTCTGTCTTTCTGTCTGTCTGTGTGTGTCTTTCTGTCTGCCTGTGTGTCGTCTCCTTTCTGTCTGCTTGTCTCAGAGAGTAGCTCATAAACCAACTGGTATTACGCAGATCACAAGCACATTATATCACTGTATTTACGTATGTGTTCCTGTGAAATAGAGACAGATAGAGACAAAGAGACAGAGAGAGATAGACAGCCAACCAGATACCCAGCTGACCAGCCAGCTGGCCAACCAGCTGCTGGCCAGCCAGGTGGCCAAGCAGGCAGCCAGCCAGCTGGCCGGCCAGCCTGCCGACATCACTTTCCACTTAAAAGGGGAGTGTTAATATGACAAGACATCAGTGAATCTATGGTGTTTGCCGTGCTGTTTGCTCTAGCTGGCCCTCAATTTAACTGGTGCTTCCACAAGGTACTAAGTGGTCCCAGATTTGTTTAATATGGCGCACACCGAGTGTTAAGACCCATTCTATGCTGACCAGGCATCTCAGGCCAATCGTGCCAAATTTGGAGGCAGGAAAAATAAAACATATACAGTGGACCCCCGAGTTTCGAAAGGTTCTTACTTCGTAAACTTCGTGTTTCGTAAGCTTTTTACGACTTCGAGAATCGTAAAACTGCTCGTGTTTCGTAACGTATTAGACCTGTCCGCCTGCGCGGGACGCAGGACGCCGCCAGTGAAGCATTGTTTACCATTGATAGAACATTACCTAGCGTGCTCTTTCAAACATTCACACTACATTTGGTGTTTTTTTTGGTGATTTAGTGATTGTCACTGTGAAATAAGTCACCATGGGTCCAAAGAAGCTTCCTAGTGGCACCCCTGTGGTAAAGAAAGTGAGGAACACCATCGAACTGAAGAAAGAGATTATAGAAAAATATGAGAGTGGCGTACGTCTGAGTGATCTTGCCAGGATGTACAACAAAACCCCTTCTACTATCGGCTCTATCCTGGCAAAGAGAAATGAGATCAAGGAAGCTAATGTTGCAAAAGGGGTTGATATGTTAACGAAAAATAGATCGAAAACAGTGGATGAGGTTGAGAAGTTGTTGGTGTGGATCCATGAAAAACAGAGAGCGGGTGATAGTGTTTCCATGGCGATAATTTGTGAAAAGGCAAGGAAGTTGCACGCAGATCTTGTCAAGACAATGCCTGCAACCAGTGGTGAGGCAAGTGATTTTAAAGCCAGCAAAGGCTGGTTTGACAGGTTTAGAAACGTAGTGGCATACACAGTGTTGTGAGGCATGGTGAGGCAGCCAGCTCAGACAAACGTGCAGCTGAAAAATTTGTGCAGGAATTCCAGGGGTTTGTAGAGGCTGAACAATTCCTCCCCCAACAAGTGTTTAACTGTGATGAAACAGACCTGTTTTGGAAGAAAATGCCCAACAGGACCTACATTACTCAGGAGGAAAAGGCACAGCCAGGACACAAGCCTATGAAAGACAGGCTAACTCTCATGTTTTGTTCTAATGCTAGTGGTGATTTTAAAGTGAAGCCTTTACTGGTGTATCACTATGAAAATCCCAGACCCTTCAAAAATCACAGTGTTGACAAGAATAATTTGTGTGTGCATTGGAAGGCTAACACCAAGGCATGGGTCACTACGGAGATTTTCAAGGAATGGGTGACTGGAATGTTTGGCCCTACTGTGAAGAAATACCTCTTGGAAAAGAAATTGCCACTCAAGTGCCTCCTGATACTGAACAATGCTCCTGCTCACCCTCACAACTTGCAAGAGTGTTTGTCTGACAAGTTTAATTTCATCAGAGTGAAGTTCTTGCCTCCTAACACCACTCCTCTCCTCCAGCCCATGGACCAGCAGGTCATTTCCAACTTCAAGAAACTGTACACCAAAGCACTGTTTGAAAAGTGCTTTGAAGTGACCTCGGACACTGAGTTGACCCTAAGAGAGTTCTGGAAAGATCACTTTAACATTGTGCAATGCATACGCCTTATAGGTAAGGCTTGGGAGGGAGTGACTTCCAGGACTTTGAACTCTGCTTGGAGACCATTGTGGCCAGGTTGTGTCCAACAGAGGGATTTTGAAGGATTTGAGGCTGACCCTGACCTTGACCCTGACGACCCTGTGCCTGTTGTGGACTCTATTGTGGCATTGGGGAACAACCTGGGGTTGGAGGTGAGTGGTGAGGATGTGGAAGAGTTGGTGGAGGCCCACAGGGTAGAGCTAACAACTGAAGAGCTGCAAGAGCTTCATCTGGAACAGCAACAGACCACAGCTGAGGTTATTGCTTCAAAGGAGGAGGATGAGAGACAGAAGAAGGTGCCCTCTTCAGTGCTTAAGGAGATGTGTACAAAGTGGAATGAGTTGCAGACATTTGTTGAAAGACACCACCCTGAGCAAGCTGAAATGAGCCTTCTGTGCAGCCACTTCAGTGACAGAGCCATGTCGCACTTCAGGAAAGTGTTGAAGGGTCGCCAGAAACAGAGGACTCTGGACAGTTACTTCACTAGGCAGGGGTCTGGTGACTCTCAAGCTGGTCCTAGTGGCATTAAAAGACCCAGAAGGGAAGTAACCCCAGAGAGGGCTTTGACACCTGAAGTCCTTTTGGAGGGGGATTCCTTTTCCAACCACTAACTCCCTGCCCCTTTCAGCAACTCTACCTTCCAGATGCCTGCAACTCTTCAATAAAGGTAAGTAAATGTATATATATATTTTTTGTTTTTAATTTAGTAGGTGAATATTTTTTTGTGGAACGGATTAATTGTATTTACATTATTTCTTATGGGAAATAATGGTTCGAATTTCGAAAACTTCGTGTTAAGTACTAGCTCCTGGAACGGATTAATTACGATACTCGGGGGTCCACTGTATATACGTTTGGGGCAGTAGCAGTACTAACGTATATATACGTTTGGACCGTTTAAGGGTTAACTTGTTTATCTCACTCAAAAAAATTTTCTTGCTTTCAGCAAAATTTCTTGACAGAGCCTCTCCCACTCTTTCATCTCCTCTCCTTTTGCACCCTCTCACCACTCTCTTCACCTTTCTTTTACTCTCCATATACTCTGCTCTTCTACTAACACTTCTGTTTTGTAAAAACCTCTCATAAGCTACCTTTTTCTCTTTTATCACACCCTTTACTTCTTCATTCCACCACTCACTCCTCTTTCCTCCTGCACCCACCCTCCTATAGCCACAAACTTCTGCCCCACATTCTAATACATACTGCATTTTTAAAACTAGTATCCCAATTCTCTTCAACCCCCCCACTACTCATACTTGCACAAGCCCACCTTTCTGCCAATAGTTGCTTATATCTCACCCTTAGTTTATACACTTTTACCTCTCTCTTACTTGCTGTTGCCATTTTCTTTTTGTCCCATCTACCTTTTACTTTAACTGTAGCTACAACTAAATAATAATCCGATATATCCGTTGCCCCTCTATAAACATGTACATCCTGAAGCCTACCCATCACCCTTTTATCCACGAATACATAATCTAACAAACTACTTTCATTACGTGCTATATCATACCTTGTACATATACTTATTTATCCTCTTTTTTCATAACATATGTATTACTTATTACCAAACCTCTTTCTACACATAGCTCAATTAACGGTTCCCCATTTACATTTACCCCTGGCACCCCAAATTTACCTACTACTCCCTCCACAACATTTTTACCCACTTTAGCATTAAGATCCCCAACCACATATTTGCTTATATGTGTTAAAGAGGGAAGGAGAGAATTATGTAGAGTATTATATTCTTAAATGCTTATGTGTGATAAAGAGAACAGGAGAAAATTATACAGTAGTCCCCCCGTATCCGCGGAGGATATTTTCCAAGACCTACCGTGGATACCTAAAACTGTGGTTAGTAGTGAACCCTATATACAGTAATACCCTGGTTTTCGTCCTTAATCCGTTCCAGAAGGTCGGCCAAAATCCAAAATGGACGAAAACCGAAGTAATATTTCCCATAAGAAATAATGTAAATCCAATTAATCCGTTCCAGACACCCAAAAATATTTAAAAAAAATACATTTTATAGAGAATAACTATAGTGTTGCAGCTCTTCAATGGTTAGCTCTTCCCTGTGGTTGTCCACCAATTCTTCCACATCCTGGCCACTCACATCCAACCCCATGGACTTTCCCAAAGTCACAATACATTTCACAACAGGCATAGGGTTCTCAAGTTTACACTAACTTATATTAAGTTAGTAATAGAACTAGGCATTAAAAACACAATAAAAAGTTAAATACATACACAGTACATTCATTACTTACCTTAAAATATTTGCAGTCTTAATGTAGGGCAAGAGGTGAGTAGCAGTTATTTGTAGGAAGTCAGGTGTAGGTAGCCAGTAGATGTAGGTAGCCAGTAGATAGCCTGGGCTACATACATACACCTACCTACATCTTTCTTTTCTTTCAACACGTCGGCCGTTTCCCACCGAGGCAGGGTGGCCCAAAAGGAAAAACGAAAGTTTCTCCTTTTACATTTAGTAATATGTATATTCAGGAGAAGGGGTTACTAGCCCCTTGCTCCCGGCATTTTAGTCGCCTCTTACGACACGCATGGCTTACGGAGGAAGAATTCTGTTCCACTTCCCCATGGAGATATAAAAATTATGAACTCTGAAGACTCGATTAATTGGCAAAGAATTTTGGTGGTCGCTCCTGCAACCCGGCCAGTACTTCTTTCCTACCTACATAGCTACACGATATTTAATGAGGCCCAGAGCCATATTATTACCATCGACGACATAACATGTTCACCGAGTTTAATCATTTCTAACAACTACCTTTAGATGCCATCATAAAGAAAGGGAGAAGTAATGAATAATTCATGCTGAGAATTGTAAACAAAAGCGTTATGTTATGGACTTGATGCACCTAACTTGGTCCATTGGATGGGGAGCCTTTTGGACACACTATTGTTAATGGACAAATGCCTGATGTAGTGGACTTACTGTAGTACCCTCAATTGAGCTTTTCTTGGTCAAATATTTTATCAAATGAATCCAAAATTCATCATATATAGGTATATTAAATTGAGAGTTTACTGTACTAAGTCTGTACTATGTTTCTGTATCTTGTATTATAATTTCTATTGTATAGTATCCATGAAAAAAGTTTTCTTGCTTCATAAATTTAAAACAGCTCTTCTTTTATATTTATAAAAAGAAAAGAAAAAAAATTTGTGTGGTATACAGGATAAGACTCATTATGGTGGACTCTGAAAGCATAACATCTTCATAAACACATAAATATTAAAGATTACATACAACATATCTCAAATTATAACTTCAAATTAATATACTGTATATTAGTATCCTATGTGTAATGAAGCTTGAGCCAGGCCACACAGTAATAAAACATTATTATAGAAAAGAAAAGCAACATATTTACACTTGGCCACAAAGTAATAAAACATTATTATAGAAAAGAAAAGCAACAGATTTACACTTGGCCACAAAGTAATAAAACATTATTATAGAAAAGAAAAGCAACAGATTTACACTTGGCCACACAGTAATGAAACATTATTACAGAAAAGAAAAGCAACAGATTTACACTTGGCCACACAGTAAAAAAACATTATTACAGAAAAGAAAAGCAACAGATTTACAGTGAAAAACAAGGAACTAAATAAAAATTTTATCTGCAAGGCCATAGCCTTAACCCTTAACCCATTAACTGTCCAAATGTATATATATATATGTTTTTATCGCTAGTGCTCCGACCTTAATTTTCCCCATTTGAAAGCATGCAAAAAAACGTATATGTACATTCTGAGCGCTAGCGGTAAAAACGTACAGTTGTACAGTGGACCCTTGCTATTCAAACTTAATCCGTTCCAGGAGCTTGTTCTTAACGTGAAATGTTCGAAAGGCGATTTAATATTTCCCATAAGAAATAATGGAAATACAATTAATCCATTCCAGAAACCCAAAAATATTAAAAAATAATATATTTTAATAAAATTAAGCTTCTACATACACAAAAGAATTACATACTACTACTAAAAGTCTTAGTAAATAAATGCATGTATTTTTACTTACCTTTATTGAAGATTGTTGATGGCATATGGAAGATAGGGAGGAGGAGTGAGGGAGGTTGGGGTTATTCTTTGGAAGGGAAATCCTCCTCCAAAAGGACTTCAGGTATCAAAGCCCTATCTGGGGTTACTTCTCTTCTTTGTCTTTTAATCCCACTAGGACCACCTTGAGAGTCACTGGACACTTTAACAAAATAACTGTTTACAGTCCTCTGTTTCTGGCACCTCTTTAACATGTTCCTGAAGTAGGACATTGTTTGGTCACTGAACACGCTGCTGTTATTGCTTGTTTGAGCTTGCTCAGGGTGGTATTTTTCAACAAATGCCTGGACCCTATTCCACATTGCACAAATCTCCTTAATCTCTGAAGAAGGCACCTCCTATACTCCCATTTCCTCCTCCTGTGAATCAATAGCCTCAAATCTGGTCTTATGCTCTTCCATTTCCAGCTGTTGCAGCTCTTCAGTTGTTAGCTCTACCCTGTGGCCCTGCACTAACTCTTCCACGTCCTCGCCACTCACCTCCAACCCCAGGGACTTGCCCAATTCCACAATAGAGTCCACAACAGGCAGAGGGTCGGCAGGGTCAGGGTCAGCCTCAAACCCTTCAAAATCCCTCTGTTGGACACAACCTGGCCACAATGGTCTCCAAGCAGAGTTCAACGTCCTGGAAGTCACTCCTTCCCAAGCCTTACCTATAAGGCCTATGCACCTGTAGATATTGAAGTCATACTTCCAGAACTCTCTAAGGGTCAATTCAGTGTCCGAGGTCATTTCAAAGCACTTTTCAAACACTGCTTTTGTGTAGAGTTTTTTTAAGTTAGAAATGACCTGCTGGTCCATGGGCTGGAGGAGAGGAGTGGTGTTAGGAGGCAAGAACTTCAGTTTTATAAATCTGAAGTCTTCACACAGTAGGTCTTCCATGTTTTGAGGATGTGAAGGAGCATTGTCCAGTAACAGGAGGCACTTTTTGTCCAAACCCTTTTCCTGTAGGTATTTTTTCACACTGGGGCCAAACACTTCATGGATCCAGTCACTGAAAAGTTGCTTTGTGACCCATGCATTCTGACTAGATCTCCACAAGACACACAATTTATTTTTGACGACATTGTGTTTCTTGAACACTCTGGGATTTTCTGAGTGATACACTACTCCTGAGTAATGTAGGTCCTGTTGGGCATTTTCTTCCAAAACAGGCCTGTTTTGTCACAATTGAACACTTGTTCAGGTTTCAATTTTTCAGTCTTTATGTAGTCCTGAAACTCGTTTATGAATTTTTCAGCTGCACGTTTGTCTGAACTGGCAGCCTCACCATGCCTTACCACATTATGTATGCCACTACAATTTTTAAATCTCTCAAACCAGCCTTTGCTAGCTTTAAATTC
>WNWK01008929.1:0-80736 GCA_009830355.1 Cherax destructor
TTTACGGACAGCGTCGTGCGAGGGCATCTATTACCCTCGGCTAGCATATTTGCTGCTGAATTGTATGTCATTCTTGTGGCACTTATCCGTATAGCATCTATGCCTGTGTCACCATTTGTGGTCGTTTCAGACTCTCTTAGTGCTTTACAGGCTATCTGAAAATTTGGTACACCTCACCCCTAGTTCTTTGTATCCAACTGTGGTTGCGCTGTATCTCTAGCAAACACAAGGATATTGTTTTTGTTGGGTCTCTGGTCATGTTGACGTACAGGGCAATGAACAGGCAGACACTGCTGCGCGGTCAGCAGTACATGACCTTCCAGTTTCATATAGAGGTGTTCCATTCACGGACTATTTTGCGGTCATTGCTACCCACCTTCGCACCCGTTGGCAACAACGCTGGTCTGACCTGCTGAATAACAATCTTCATTCTATTAAACCGAGTATAGGTTTCTGGCCTTCTTCTTGTCACCAATGTCGAGGTTGGGAGACATTGGCCACACTCGTCTTACTCACGGGTATCTCATGGAGAGGCTCCCTGTCCCTCTCTGTGAGCATTGTCAGGTTCCAGTGCCTGTTCGCCATATTCTGTTGGACTGCCCACTCTATCAACGATCACGCAGAATTGACCTCCAACAGCGTATTCGCTCTGTGGCCCTTTCTTTACCTTCCCTTCTTGCCGATGGGTCCTCCTTTAATCCTGACTCTTTCATTGACTTTTTGACAGCAACTGACTTACTACACAAACTCTGAAGATTATGCCTCTAGCACTCCCCTCAGTCCCTTCTACCTCAATGTCTTGCTATACTCTATCCTTGCACTATCCACTACTCTACTACACTCCATTCCCTACTAATCATCCCTCTCCCTCTTACAATCCATTCCCCCTGCATCCTGCCCTACCCTGCAGCGCTGTATGACCCCTGTGGTTTAGCGCTTCTTTTGATTATAATAATAATAATACCATTCAAGTACATGTCAAATGTTGCCTATGCAAATTATCTTTGTATGTTATGGTGAATATATTAGATGCTTCCATATGCGATGTAAATATTGTCCAGATGAATGTCAGCAGCTGAGCTCTCTTGCCTGATTGATTATCAGCCCTACAGTCAACCAAAACATTCAGAGCTCACCACAGGAAGGAAGCTGTTTTCCAGAGTTCCTTCGAGTGCCTGTAGTGATGCAGGAGTGTTGCTTCTCTCCTGCAGGGGTCGCTCAAGCTGTATCGCTGGCCTCTACCCAAGGACATTGACGACACTACCATCACAGGCGGCGACCCTCAGTATGGCTTCTTCCAGGTAGGTTCCTCGTGGGTGCTGCATGAGGGAGAGCTAGGAGCTGGGGAAGGCAGCGTCAAGATGCTGGGGAAGTCAGGATCTAGAATTCTAGATGCTGAGAAAGGCAGGGTCCAGATGCTGGGAAAGGCAGGGTCCAGATGCTAGGGAAGGCAGGCTTAGTTCCTGGGGAAGAGAGGGTCAGTTGCTGGGGAAGACAGAATCAGTTACTGGGGGAGACAGGGTCCAGATACTGGAGAAGGCAGGGTCATTTGCTGGGAAAGACAGTGTCCAGACGCTAGGGAAGGCAGGCTTAGTTCCTGGGGAAGACAGGGTTAGTTGCTGGAGAAGGCAGGGTCAGTTGCTGGAGTAGACAGGGTAAGTTGCTGGGGAAAGCAGGGCCACCTACTGGGAAGACAGGGTCAGTTGCTGGGGAAGACAGGGTAAGTTGCTGGGGAAAGCAGGGCCACCCGCTGGGAAGACCGAGTCAGTTGCTGGGGAAGACAGGAGAAGTTGCTGGGGAAGGCATGGTCAGTTGCTAAGGAAAACAGGGTCCAGATCCTGAGGAAGGCAGGGTCCAGAAGCTAGGGAAGGCAGGCTTAGTTCCTGGGGAAGACAGGGTCATTTGCTGGGGAGACAGGGTAAGTTGCTGGGAAAGATAGGGCTACCTACTGGGAAGACAGGGTCAGTTGCTGGGGGAGACAGGGTAAGTTGTTGGGGAAAGCAGGGTCAGTTGCTAAGGAAAACAGGGTCCAGATCCTGAGGAAGGCAGGGTCCAGAAGCTAGGGAAGGCAGGCTTAGTTCCTGGGGAAGACAGGGTCAGTTGCTGGGGAGACAGGGTAAGTTGCTGGGGAAGATAGGGCTACCTACTGGGAAGACAGGGTCAGTTGCTGGGGAAGAAAATGTCAGTTTCTAGGGGAGACAGGTTAAGTTGCTGGGGAAGACAGGGTAAGTTGCTTGGGAAGGCAGGGCCACCTGCTAGGAAGACAGGGTCAGTTGCTGGGAAAGACAGGGTCCAGATTCTGAGAAAGGCAGGGTCTAGATGATTGGGAAGGCAGGGTCTAGATGATGGGGAAGGCAGGGTCTAGATGATGGGGAAGGCAGGGTCTAGATGATGGGGAAGGCAGGGCAAGTTGCTTGGAAAAAAGGATGCAGATGCTGGGGAAGGTAGGGTCAGTTGCTGGGGAAGACAGGGTCAGTTGCTGGGGAAGGCAGGGTCAGTTGCTGGAGAGACAAGGTCAGTCGCTTGGGGAGACATGGTCCAGATGCTGGGTAAAGCTGGGTCTAAAACTCTAGATGCTGGGGAAAGCAGGTGCTGGTGCTTTGTGCTAGGTGTTGGGCGCTGGTGCTTTGTGCTAGGTGCTGGGTGTTGGGTGTTAGGTGCTGGGTGTTGGGTGTTAGGTGCTGGGCGCTGGGTGTTAGGTGCTGGGGAAGGCAGGTGCTGGTGCTTTGTGCTAGGTGTTGGGCGTTGGTGCTTTGTGCTAGGTGCTGGGTTCTAGGTGCTGGGCGCTGGGTGTTAGGTGATGGGTGCTGGGGAAGGCAGTACCTGGGCCTGGTTCTAAGATCTTAGATAACAAAGAATAAATATAAATGATAGTTACGTATCTCCTGAGCCTGGCGTAGTACATCCTTGGCACTGAAGTACACACTCCTGAGCATGGTGTAGTACATCCCTGGACCTGAAGTACACACTCCTGAGCCTGGTATAGTACATCCCTGGCACTGAAGTACTCACTCCTGAGCCTGGTGTAGTACATCCCTGGCCCTGAAGTACACACTCCTGAGCCTGGTGTAGTATATCCATGGCCCTGAAGTACACACTCCTGAGCCTTTTATAGTACATTACTAGCCCTGAAGTACTCACTCATGAGCCTGGTGTAGTGCATCCCTGGCCCTGAAGTACACATACCTCAGCCTGGTGTAGGACATCCCAGGCCCTGACGTATACACTCCGCAGCCTGGTGTAGTACATTCCAGGCCTTAAAGTACACATTCCTGAACCTGGCGTAGTACATCCCAGGCCCTGAAGTACACACTCCTTAGCCTGGTATAGTACATCCTAGGCCCTGAAGTACACCCTCCTGAGCCTGGTGTAGTACATTCCAGGACCTGATGTCCACACTCCTCAGCCTGGTGTAGTACATCCCAGGCCCTGAAGTACACACTCCTAAGCTTAGTGTAGAACATCCCAGACCCTGAAGTACACACTCCTGACCCTGGTGTAGTATATTATATCTAAGGCCCTGTAGTACACACTCCTTATCCTGGTGTAGTACATCTCAGGCCCTGAAGTACACACTCCTCAGCCTGGTGTAGTACATCCCAGGCCCTGAAGTACACACTCCTCAGCCTGGCTTATTACATCCCTGGCTCTGAAGTGCACACTCCTGAGCCTGGTGTAGTACATCTCTGGCCCGGAAGTACACACTCCTGAGCCTGGTGTAGTACATCTCAGGCTCTGAAGAACACACTCTTCAGCCTGGCATAGTACATCCAAGGCCCTAAAGTACACACTTCTCAGCCTGGTGTAGTACATCTCAAACCCTAAAGTACACACTCCTCAGCCTTGTGTAGTACATCCCAGGCCCTGAAGTACACACTCCTTAGCCTGGCTTATTACATTCCTGGCTCTGAAATGCACACTCCTGAGCCTGGTGTAGTACATCTCAGGCTCTGAAGTACACACTCCTCAGCCTGGTATAGTACATCCCTAGCCCTGAAGTACACACTCCTGTGCCTGGCGTAGTACATCCCAGGCCCTGAAGTACACACTCCTGAACCTGGTGTAGTACATCCCAAGCCCTGAAGAACACACTCCTGAGCCTGGTGTAGTATATTATAACTAAGGCCCTGAAGTACACACTCCTCATCCTGGTGTAGTACATCTCAGGCCCTGAAATACACACTCCTGAGCCTGGTGTAGTACATCTCAAGCTCTGAAGTACACACTCTTCAGCCTGGCATAGTACATCCAAGGCCCTGAAGTACACACTCCTCAGCCTGGTATAGTACATCCCTAGCCCTGAAGTACACACTCCTCAGCCTGGCGTAGTACATCCCAGGCCCTGAAGTACACACTCCTTAACCTCGTATAGTACATCCTTATGATTGAAGTACACACTCCTTAGCCTGGTGTAGTACATCCCTGGCCCTGAAGTACACACTCCTGAGCCTGGCGTAGTACATCCCAGTCCCTGAAGTACACACTCCTGAGCCTCGCGTAGTACATCCCTGGCCCTGAAGAACACACTCTTCAGCCTGGTATAGGACATCCCAGGCCCTGAAGTACACACTCCTTAGCCTAGAATAGTACATCCAAGGCCCTGAAGTACACACTTCTGAGCCTAGTATAGTACATCCTAGGCCTTGAAGTATATACTCCTGAGCCTTGCTTAGTACATCCCATTCCCTGAAGTACACAATCCTCAGCCTGGTGTAGTACATCCCAGGCACTGAAGTACACACTCCTGAGCCTGGCGTAGTACATCCCAGGCCCTGAAGTACATACTCCTGAGTCTGGCGTATTACATCCCAGGCCTTGAAGTACACATTCCTGAGTCTGGCGTATTACATCCCAGGCCCTGAAGTACACACTCCTCTGCCTGGTGTAGTACATCCATGGCCCGGAAGTACAAACTCCTCAGCCTGGTGTATCACATCCCAGGCTCTGAAGTACACACTCCTCAGCCTGGTGTAGTACATATCAGGCTCTGAAGTACACACTCCTCAGCCTGGTGTAGCACATCCCAGGCTCTGAAGTACACACTCCTCAGTCTAGTGTAGTACATCCCTGACCCGGAAGTACACAATCCTTAGCCCGGTGTAGTACATCCCAGGCCTGAAGTACACATTCTTCATCATAGCGTAGTACATCCAAGGCCCTGAAGTACACTCTCCTGAGCCTAGCGTAGTATATCCCATTCCCTGAAGTACACACTCCTGAGTCGTGTAGTACATCCCTGGCTCTGAAGTACACACTCCTGTGCCTGGTGTAGTACATCCCTGGCCCTGAAGTACACACTCCTGAGCCTGGTGTAGTACATCCCTGTCCTTGAAGTACACACTCCTGAGCCTGGCGTAGTACATCCCAGGCCCTGAAGTACACACTCCTCAGCCTGGCGTAGTACATCCCAGGCCCTGAAGTACACACTCCTCAGCCTGGTGTAGTACATCCCAGGCCCTGAAGTACACACTCCACAGCCTGGTGTATTACATACCTGGCCCGGAAGTACACACTCCTGAGCCTGGTGTAGTACATCCCAGGCCCTGAAGTACACTCTTCAGCCTGGCGTAGTACATCCAAGGCCCTGAAGTACACACTCCTGAGCCTGGTGTAGTACATCCAAGGCCCTGAAGTACACACTCCTGAGTCTGTCATAGTACATCCCAGGCCCTGAAGTACACTCTTCTCAGCCTGGTGTAGTACATCCCAGGCCCTGAAGTACACACTCCTCAGCCTATTGTAGTACATCCCAAGCCCTGAAGTACACACTTCTGAGCCTGGTATAGTACATCCCAGGCCCTGAAGTACACACTCCTGTGCCTGGCGTAGTACATCCCAGGCCCTGAAGTACACACTCCTCAGCCTGGCTTAGTACATCCCATTCCCTGAAGTACACGCTCCTCAGCCTGGTGTAGTACATCCCATTCCCTGAAGTACATACTCCTCAGCCTGGTATAGTACATCCCAGGCTCTGAAGTACACACTCTTCATCCTGGCGTAGTACATCCCAGGCCCTGAAGTACACACTCCTCAGCCTGGTGTAGTACATCCCATTCCCTGAAGTACATACTCCTCAGCCTGGTATAGTACATCCCAGGCTCTGAAGTACACACTCTTCATCCTGGCGTAGTACATCCCAGGCCCTGAAGTACACACTCCTGAGCCTGGCGTATTACATCCCAGGCCCTGAAGTACACATTCCTGAGCTTGTTTGTGACCTACTGACCTCCAACATGCATACACACCTTTCAAAGTACAGCTCCTGTACTCCCCACCTTCAGAAACACACCATCCCTCAACACATCTTTCAAAATGCAGACTCGTCGCTTACTTAGTAGCTGCCTCAGCTCACACACTGAAGGACCTAGGTTCGAACCTCTTACGAGTGGAAACACTGGCCATATTTCCTTATATCTGCTGCCCCTGTTCATCTAGCATTTTGTAGTTAACTGAGTGTTAAACAAGCATTGTGGGTCACAACCCGGGGAAGAGGATTATAAGATCCCATTGCAAATTAGACACAGTCTTATGACACCCTAGTTTTTATTTAATTATTATGGATTAATAAGCCTCTGGGTTAATAGTCCCAGCAAAATTTTGTCTTCTTCCTCAGAGACTGTACTTACCACTTCCAAAAACATAACATCACTCACATATCTTTCAATGCGCATCCACTTAAGCCTTTCCAATATTTAACCTTGTCTTCACTCCCACAACGTTCCCTTTATGGACGGTAGGATGAGTGCCTTTAAACTGCTGAAGACTCTTAATCTAATGAAGTGGCGTATACTTCACTTCCCTTTATCAAATGTAATTACAGAAAGTAGTAAGGAGAGGAGGAGTTTGAGGTAATCAGTCCCTCAGCCTGGAATCGATGTGTTCAGTCCATCAATTTTGTAGGCACTTGTTTTGTTTAGTGGTTCCCTATGAACCTAATTATAATCCCACTCCAACAGCACGTCGAATCGCATAATACCACTCGTTTCCACTATGATCAAATACACTAACAAATTCCTGCTTATGTGTACTCCAGGGCTGACCTGAAGTGTGTGTGTACCAGGTCTGACCTAGAGTGTGGGTTCCTGGTCTGGCCTTGAGTGTGTCTTCTAGGATTGACCTAGAGTGGGTGTTCCAGGTCTGATCTAGAGTATTGGTTCTAGTTGTGACCTAGAGTGTGTGTTCCAGGTCTGACCTGGCGTGTGGATTCCAGGTCTGACCTAGAGTGTGGGTTCCAGGTCTGGCCTGGAGTGTGTGTTCCAAGGCTGACCTTGAGTATTTCTTCCAGGGCTGACCTTGGGTATTTCTTCCAGGTGCTGGGAGATCCCACTAACCCGTCTTTCATAGAACCAGTTTGATGAGTATTTGTGCCATTGTAGAAGTAGATTTATCCGGTACCTGTTTACCATCTGCTCTACAACGCCTCTACACGACTCTCTACTGCTATGTTTTAATATCCTTTCTTCTGGTGTTTGTTACATGCACATTCGAAGGCTCCTAAGCTGATCATGGAATCTCAGGTTAATCAAAATGTCTAGGAATATACTTGACCAGTCTTTTGAAGGACCAAGTTGCTAGTATGCTTTAATTGTGCTGCTTCGGCTTGTGGCCAGCAACCAGTAGAGTAGCGCGCGTAGGGAACCTGTGTGTGTGTGCGTCGGTAGCAGGACCTGAGAAAAGTAGAACCTGTGTGTGTGAGAGAGGTATACCTTTGTGCATAAGAGAGAGCAAGAAAGGAGCTGATCTGCATGCAGGTGAGTAGTGTTGTGTACATAAGAGTATCACCATAAACCGTCTATCACCCCCTACCATCTACCACCACCCACCATCTACCACCATTTACCACCACCCACCATATACCACCACCACATTTAAGGTAATAGTTCTTTACCTCTCGATCGCCAAAATGTCACTGCATCCTTTATATTTTTCGAAGTTCGATCGTGTGTTTTAATGTTCTAGCTCGTCAATGAGCGATCATGCGATCTATGTGCATAGCAACACTCTTTAGGGAGTGAGAGGCGGTATGTCGTTGACTTAAGTACGGAAAGGTCATGTTATTATGAACAAACTTTGGCTCACAGCAGGCATGTTGGAGATATGATAAGGTAAGTACTGGTGGTGGTGAGGACATATCGACGTGTGCGCGTTGGGGTATGACTATGTGCGTGTGAGTACATACATGGGCGTGTGAGTTCTTACGGACTGCTTCGTTCCCAAGGTGTCTTTCCTTATACCTGTGGTTCGCTAGATAGTGCTCACCCACCCTCTCCTCTCTTCCAGCGTCATAAACCTGCTTCAGACAAGAGATGTCGAGGAACTTCTTTTTGTTTTTATATACGATGAACTTCAGTAGGCTTCGTATTTGTCTTTCTTCTTCATCTTCTTCTTCGTCTTTTTACGTCTTCTTCCTTTTTTCTTCTTCCTTCTTTTTCTTTTTTCTCTTCTTCTTTTATCTCTGAAACTTCCACCATGAAGCATTAAGCCTAATGAAGCCTAATGATTCACAATAATTAAATACAAAGAAAGACAATATTTTTGTCATGAAAAGTACAAATGACTGTATTCGTTAGATCAGTGACAGTGGTTCAGTCTTTTCGAGTGCGAGAGGTCCTCTTTAACCTCAAAAATATTTACGATCCCTCACAGGGTGGCTGGGATAGACATAATGGATAACATTGGAAATTAAGCGCTGGCTGGAGGAGTAATACTTGCTGCTAAGTGTAGTGGACCCATTGCAATATTTTATCAGCTTCCGAGGAGGTCCGCCACCCACAGACTGGCGATCACTGTCTTAGAGTATCAACTGTTGCATCCCTCACAACACTCGGCATCTCGTTTATTTCTGGTAAACACTTTACTATAGCGTTGCTTAACCCCCCACTCTCATCCTTCCTTCGCCCTCATCCTTCCCTCGCCCTCCTCTCACCCTTCCCTCAGCCTTCCCTCGCCCTCCTCTCACCCTTGCCTCATCCTTCCCTCGCCCTCCTCTCACCCTTGCCTCATTCTTCACTCACCTTTCTTCCATATAACCTCTGCTGACCTCATGGCTCTCAAGGCTTTCCATACCCTATATCTCCGCGTCCCCAACCTCACATGGATTGACACTGCTAGCTATTACCCCCATTCCTTCCAGAGACTGTAGTCCTCTGTTCCATGGCTGCCCCTTAATCCTTTTATATTTGCCTCGTCAGTGTTCATCTGTGCCTTTTCGTGATGCCTCTGAGGCCTGAATGGGAGCACCACCTGTCCAGCTGTGCTCGGTACACCAGCTGCTTCATAGTGTCTCTCTCCATATTTCTCTTTCTCTCCGTTCCACGGATTCTTCCCCTCTCCATCTCTTTGTCTCTCTTTGTTTTGTGTGCTGCTTGGCAGATCATTAGATTAACCTGTTTTTCTGACATCACGTCGTTATGATGATTCTCTTGTAAACAAGGTAAAATATCTGTTGGATGTTTGTTTCTACGTCCACGTAGACTAGTGTAGAAGTGTTTAAATGTGTGTGGTAGATATCACTTGTGTTTTTTTTGTGATTTCCGCTTATACGTGTAGTTTACTGAATAGGTGTAAATGCATGTGTATCACGGCTGCAGGCCACTTGGAGTGTTGTGTTATTCTCCTACCCTTATTTTCTCATTCGTAATATTCGGCAGACAGACTGTCTGTCCCAGTTCCCTACCTCAGCTCGTTCCGATGAAGGTTTAAATATTATTTATTCCCAAAAAAATGCTTTGAATGAATAATTGCCAGATTCAGATTATAGAATAACTTGTTATATATACCATTCTACAACGGTCAGAAATTTTGGCAAACTAATTTAGTGTCCTCATCCAACAACATCTTGCAATTACGTTTTCTGTGTTTGTATCGCAATTTCTCTACTGTACCACCAACTATTACAAATAGTTCTCCATCATTTAAATTGCCCTTTTTATTAAAGAGAGTAGAAAAACAAGAATACTCTGTTCGGAAAATTAACCCCAGAGGATTATTACCTTAAGATAAGCCAAGCAGTGTGGGTTATTTCGTTGGAATTCGTCAGTTTTCTTCCTCAGGATGCGACCCAAAACAGCCGACTAACTCCTCCTAAGTATATACGTATGTATTTGTTTTCTACTAGGTGGACATGAGGAACACGTATAAGAAGACTTGCCTATATTGCTCGCTTCACCCAAATATTGAACTCGGATTAATCTTGGCCGCATCATTGTAGGCTATATCTACTTTTAACTATCATGTTGTTACTTGGCCCAGATATGCTCTGTTTCCTCCTCTGAACTACGTGTTCCACCTCATGAACTGAATCCTAACACAAACCATCGTCTCGGTCTAGCACCTTTGCGTTTCCATTGAGATTTAACAAAGATAATCAGCTGATCAAATTAAAACAACAAACCTCACCCGAGCTGAATATGTCTTATATTCATTTCCTTTTATCTTTTTGTACGAGAAAATATTGCGGGTTAGCTACTCCCTACTTTTATTTTTATATTTAATAATTTGCGTGACCTGTCTAGAAGGTTGTTTATCTCTTCAATTGAACCTTCAGTATTTGGCTGATTCAACATTCAGAATTAAGTTTCGTCATGTTTTCTCATGATTAAAAGAAAGTCAGTTTTAAGTTTTTAAAGATTTTTTTTCAGTTTGAGATAAAAAAAAATCGAACAGAACATCAATATTTTGTCATGAATTTCGACATAGCTTTTGTTCCTCACTCAAAATATAATCCACCCTCATTATGTCTCTTCGACGAGAACGTCCCCATTACTATAGCATTAAGTGTGGTCGCAGGGGAGAAGCCTAGTGCCCACCTCATTAAGTGTCCTTCCTGCCTTTTAACAGGGACTGCCCTCTAACGACCCCATCCACGTGCTGGTGCGCGTGTACGTGATACGCGCCTGTGACCTCCATCCCATGGACCTCAACGGTAAGGCTGACCCTTACATCGTAGTGCAGCTCGGGGGCAAGAAAGTGTCAGACAAGGAGAACTACATATCCAAGCAGCTCAACCCTGTGTTTGGCAAGTAAGTGTATGGTAGTGTAGGCTTTTGACATGAGAGTAATGATTGATAGTGTAAGCTTGTTGAAGTGAGTGTAGTGAATGGTAGTGTAGGCTTGTTGAGGTGGATGTAGTGTAGGCTTGTTAAGGAGAGTGTAGTGAAGGGTAGTGTAAGCTTGTTGAAGTGAGTGTAGTGAATGGTAGTGTAGGCTTGTTAATGAGAGTGTAGTAAATGGTAGTGTAAGCTTGTTGAAATGAGTGTAGTGAATGTTAATGTAGGCTTGTTGAAGTGAGTGTGGTGAATGGTAGTGTAGGCTTGTTAAGGTGAGTGTAGTGAATTGTAGACTAGGCATGTTGAAGTGAGTGTAGTGAATGGCAGTGTAGGCTTGTTGAGGTGAGTGTAGTGAATGGTAGTGTAGGCTTGTTGAGGTAAGTGTAGTGAATCGTAGTGTAGGCTTGTTTTTGTGAGTGTTGTGAATGGTAGTGTAGGCTTGTTGAGGTGATTGTAGTGAATGGTAGTGTAGGCTTGTTGAGGTGAGTGTAGTGAATGGTAGTGTAGGCTTCTTGAGGTAAGTGTAGTGAATGGTAGACTAGGCTTGGTGAGGCGCGTGTAATTTTGGTGAGTCTGTGTCCACTGTAGCCTCACTTTCCTGTTTTTAGCTGACAAAGTGGAACCCAGTGTGGTCTTCTGCTACTGTAGCTATCCACTTCAAGGTTCGACGTATTGTGCACTCAGAGATGCTCTTCTGCATACCACTGTTGTAATACATGATTACTGTCACTTCCATGTCAGCTTGAACCAGTCTGGCCATTCTCTGTACAACCTAGACTGTTGTGTGTGAAAATCCCAGATCATCAGTTTCTGAGATAATCAACCTACACCGTCTGGCACTAACAATCATTCCACGGTCAAAGTCAATTAGATCACATTTCTTCCCCATTCTGATGTTCGGCTTGAACAACAACTGAACCTTTTGAACATGTCTACATGCTTTAAGTCAATGAGGAGCCACCACGTGATTGGCTGATTAGATGTTTTCATTAATGAGCAGGTGTACATGTATATTATGAATTATTATGTGAGAAATTACATGCATGAGGTTTACAGGGAATTACCTGAATTATTACTTGCAAGTAATCTGGGTGAGGTAAGTGGGACTTAGTCACAGTATGTTGCAGAACTGTCACTCCCTCGATGCCCACTACATCACAACTATCGCAAAAAGCAAGACCTAATATTAAATTAATTACAATATTAAAACCAGCTACCCTGGTAAATTAAAATTGTGTGGACTGTATATTATGGCTTACTCGCTGGGTATACAAAATATAACTATTAGTACAACACATATAACACAATGTTGTTATTAGAAAACAAATTCGTATTACTACTTACCATTTAATTACTGGATCACAATTTTTATTTGTAACACACCCTAACGCTACTCCAATACTAGAGTTTACGATGGCCAACGCAAAACTACTATACATTATGGGTAAGCATCACTTAGCTAAGCTGTGTTGCTGGGAAGAATCGGAGTACCTTATTTTTCCCTATTTTATCCCAATTCTTCAGCTGGAATGTGTTAGCAATTTCTAAATTATGGATTAAGTTCAATATACACCAGTAGAACTTCGATGACGGCTGATTACATTGCACAATTAACAGACCAGTGTTCACACATTAATTTTCACTATCAGCTTTGTTTCGCTTAGGGCCAGGACATCCAACTTCTTTTCATTCATAACCCTTGCAATCACTTCTTTCTTATCATCTGCGCTACATCCACGAACATTCAAACATCCCGATTTTATAAAGTTCTTCTTTTCCTTCTTTTTAGTAATTTAAACAGGAGAAGGGGTTACTTGCCCATTGCTCCCGGCATTTAGTCACTTCCTATGACACGCATAGCTTACGGAGGAAGAAATTCTGTTCCACTTCCCAATGGATATAAGCAGAAATAAACAAGAACAAGAACTAGGAAGAAAATAGAAGAAAACTCAGAGGGGTTAGTATATATATGCTTGTACATACATGTGTAGTGTGACCTAAGTGTAAGTAGAAGTAGCAAGACATACTACCTGCAACCTTGCATGTATATGAGACAGAAAAAGACACCAGTATTACAAACTCAGGTTTGTAATACACACACACACACACACACACACACACACACACACACACAAAATATATATATATATATATATATATATATATATATATATATATATATATATATATATATATATATATATATATATATATATATATATTGTGTGTGTGTGTACTCACTAGTTGTGGTTGCAGGAGTCGAGTCATAGCTCCTGGCCCCGCCTCTTCACTGGCCGCTACTGTGTGTGTGTGTGTACTCACCTATTTGTTGTTGCAGGGGTCGAGTCATAGCTCCTGGCCCCGCCTCTTCACTGATTGCTACTAGGTCCTCTCTCTCCCTGCTCCATAAGCCTTATCAAACTTCGTCTTAAAACTATGTATGGTTCCTGCCTCCACTACGTCACTTTCTAGGCTATTCCACTTCCTGACAACTCTATGACTGAAGAAATACTTCCTAACATCCCTTTGACTCATAGGAGTCTTCAACTTCCTATTGTGACCCCTTGTTTCTGTGTCCCCTCTCTGGAACATCTTGTCTCTGTCCACCTTATCTATTCCTCGCAGTATTTTATGTCGTTATCATGTCTCCCCTAACCCTCCTGTCCTCTAGTGTCGTCAGGCTGATTTCCCTTAACCTTTCTTCGTAGGACAATCCCCTTAGCTCTGGGACTAGTCTTGTTGCAAACCTTTGCACTTTCTTTAATTTCTTGACGTGCTTGACAAGGTATGGGTTCCAAACTGGTGCTGCATACTCCAGTATGGGCCTGACGTATATGGTGTAGAGTCTTGATCGATTCCTTAATGATTTATTGGAACGCTATTCTTAGGTTTGCCAGCCGCCCGTATGCTGCAGAAGTTATCTGGTTGATGTGCGCCTCAAGAGATGTGCTCGGTATTATACTCACCCCAAGATCTTTTTCCTTGAGTGAGGTTTGCAGTCTTTGGCCACCTAGACTATACTCTGTCTGGGGTCTTCTTTGCCCTTCCCCGATCTTCATGACTTTACATTTGGCAGGGTTAAATTCAAGGAGCCAGTTACTGGACCAGGCTTGTAGCCTGTCCAGGTCTCTTTGTAGTCCTGCCTGATCCTCGACTGATTTAATTCTTCTCATTAACTTCACATTATCTGCAAACAGGGACACTTCTGAGTCTATCCCTTCCGTTATGTCATTCACATATACCAAAAACAGTACAGGTCCTAGGACTGTGTGTGTGTGTGTGTGTGTGTCGAGTCGAATAGGTAAAACTGGTCAATTATCAAGAATTCATTTTAAATTATTTAATTTCTAGATTTTTCTCGTATACATATAAAGATATTTTTTTCATTTATGTTAATTTAAAAATTAATAATTTTGTACCAACAGAACCTTAGAAAACTTACATAACCTTATTATAACAAGCGCAATTTAATTTAGCATAATCCAAACAAAATAGAATAGCTGTGCCCCTTGATTCTCCTCCCCCTCCTCCACTCCCCCTCTCTCTCTTGCATTTCTCTACTTTCTTCCCTTTCTCTTCCCGCAGGTGTTTCGAGGTGGAGGCGACCTTCCCTCAGGACTCCATGTTGACGGTGCAGGTACTGGACTGGGACCTGGTGGGTTCCGACGACCTCATCGGAGAAACCAAGATTGACCTCGAGAACCGCTTCTACTCCCGTCACCGCGCCACCTGCGGACTCGCTGCCAGATACGAAACGTCAGTTCACATAATAACGCTACAAAAAAAAAAAAAAATCCTCTTTTAACATATTTATCCGCGTTGCTTCTGAAATGAGTAAACAAAATCGTATTTTAGTTATGTTAGGTAACATTACTTTAACTAAACATTACTTATCATAACTGCATGTATAGTTAACCACCAATAACTAAATTATATAAACATGGGTAAGGGGTGATGAGTGCTGCTGCGCTACTCCGTATTATAGTTAAAGTGTGGAAACACACGCAGTGTGCTGCTGTACTATGTATTCTGTATGATAGCTAAATTATGGCGACATCTACAGTGTGCTGGTACACTGTTCTGTATGACGGTAGGAGGTGGAGGTGCGATACCCACAATATGGATGAAAGGACACAAGGTATGATCTTGTATGAACTTGTGTCCCTTCATCCACTTTTCTTTATGATGATTATATTGTGAACAGAGTCGCAGTGAGCGGGAACACTGTTCTATATGATAGTAATCATTGTGTGCACATTGTGTGCACATTGTGTGCACATTGTGTGCACACTCAACACGTTTTTATGAATAACATGTTTCGACACTGATGACACTTTATATAACTCTTAATATAGAGAGAAATAGAAAAATGGCATATAAATTTGAGAGAGGTCGGAGGGTAGAGAAAGTAAGATCAGGGGGTAGAGAGAGTAAGGTCAGGGGGTAGAGAGAGTAAGGTCAGGTAAAGGGAAGACGTCACTTGAAGGAGCTGTGAGGTTGTGACCAGGGTGTGAACTCATCGTAAATAAAGACTACTGTTGTGTATGTCTCACCCAGACTACTGCTGTGTATGTCTCACCCAAACTACTGCTGTGTATGTCTCACCCAGACTACTGCTGTGTATGTCTCACCCAGACTACTGCTGTGTATGTCTCACCCAGACTACTGTAGTGTATGTCTCACCTAGACTACTGATGTGTATGTCTCACCCAGACTACTGTGGTGTATGTCTCACCCAGACTACTGTAGTGTATGTCTCACCTAGACTACTGATGTGTATGTCTCACCCAGACTACTGTAGTGTATGTCTCACCCAGACTACTGTAGTGTATGTCTCACCTAGACTACTGATGTGTATGTCTCACCCAGACTACTGCTGTGTATATCTCACCCAGACTACTGATGTGTATGTCTCACCCAGACTACTGATGTGTATGTCTCACCCAGACTACTGATGTGTACGTCTCACCCAGACAACTGCTGTGTATGTCTCACCCAGACAACTGCTGTGTATGTCTCACCCAGACAACTGCTGTGTATGTCTCACCCAGACAACTACATAAATTCATCATATCTGACGCAATAAGCGTCATCTCTTCTGCAAAAAATCGTCAAATGTTGAATATTCTCAAATTCACAATTTTACCCACATTTTAATAGATTTTCTCTATGAATATAGTAATTTTCGATTTCACCATTCTTCTCTCCCCTTCGTAACTCCTACCTTTTCTTCCCTTCATTTCTGCAAAACACTTTTTTTTTTCTCCTTCTCTCACGCATTCTCCATTTCCCTCTGTCTACTTTACTCCTATCGTCTCCTTCGGTCACTGCTCCAACTGCATCCTTCTATATCTCACCTGTCTCATCCCTCCTGCAGGACGGGGTACAATCAATGGCGGGACCCCATGAAGCCAACGCAGGTACTGGCTCGCCTCTGCAAGGAAGGTCGCCTGGAAGGTCCACACTACGGTCCAGGCAAGGTTCGCGTCGCTAACAGAACCTTCACCGTTCAGAACGACGACGAGAATGACCCCAGCCGCTGTAGGTTCCTGGGTACGTGGCGTGGTATCCTTATGGAAATACCAGTCTGGGTGATTCTTGGATACAGAACGGAGATTCAATCCCTTGTGGTTTCTGAGTGCTTTCATTTTTTTTCTATAGCAGGACTTGAGTCTTGGAAGTGAGAAGTACAGTGCCTGCACTTTAAAGGATGGGGTTGGGATATTTGATGTTTAGAGTGACATCTAGACTGTCGTATCTGGGCACCAAGACTGTGAAAGTGTGAATGATGATGAAAGTGTTTTATGCTTTTTGAGTCACCATGCCTCGGTGGGAGACGGTCAGGTGTTGAAAAAAAAATTTTTTTTTTTTATATATATATATATATATATATATATATATATATATATATATATATATATATGAATATATGATCTTACACAGGTGATGACACGGGGACAGGAAATGGGTCTCATCCTGAATCCATCCAAAAGTGAAATCATCTCAGTCAATCAACAAGTGATAGATGCAGTGAGATCAAAACTACCAGGAGCAACAGTCATTGCCCCCACAAATAGTGTCTTGCTTGGAGCACCTCTGGGAAGCGATGCCATTGACACAATTCACAGGAAGAAACTGGAAGAAATGAGGAGAATGGAACAACGAATAGGCAATCTTGACACCCATGATGTCTTGTACCTTCTCACAAAATGCTTGAGTCTGCCCAGGTTGACATATTTCCTAAGATGTGCACCTTCATATGATAACCCTATACTGCACGAATATGAAAGTATCCTAAGGCAGATCTTTACTAAAATACTTAACCTTACTCTAGAAGATGGGCAGTGGGACCCAGCTACACTTCCAGTCAGACTTGGAGGCATTGGTGTCCGCAAGTCATCACAGATTGCTCTACCTGCTTTCCTGTCCTCATGTATTGCATCCAGAGGGCTTGTAGCAGCGATTCTTCTTGAACATTTTAGGGACAAGTTGGAGTCCATGACCAAAAGATCGTTGACGGAGCCAGGATCTGGGATCATCTAACGGGCTCTGAAACCATACCTGCTCCCCCCAACAACTACAAACAGTCGCACTGGGATGGCCCAATAGTGGAGAATATAGCCTCAACAATGCTTCAGAGTGTGTCAGGGAAGGATAGAGCCCGCCTCCTGGCAGTGAGAGCTCATCATGCAAGGGACTTTCTGTTGGCTGTTCCCAACTCCAGCCTTGGCACACGCCTCGACCCACAGACCATCCGCACTGGTGTTGCTCTTCGACTTGCCGCCCCTATTCTTGCCGAACACAGGTGTATTTGTGGAAGTGAAGCAGCAGACCGATTCGGGTACCATGGTCTTGTGTGTCGTAAATCCGAAGGAAAGATTGCAAAACATGAAGAGGTTAATAACATTATCAAGAGGAGCCTCACAACAGCCGGATGCCCAGCAGTAAGGGAGCCACCCCAACTATGCAGATCTGATGGCAGCCAAAAGCGTCCAGATGGTATCACCCTTCAAGCCTGGACAGACGGCAAGCAGGTGGTGTGGGACTACACATGTGCATCTACCTTGGCTGATACCTATCTCCAATACACCAGGGAGGGAGGAGGGGCAGCTGCCACCATCAGGGAGTCCCAAAAGTCGAGAAAATACGGAGAACTTGCGCATCATTATATGTTTGTTCCCATAGGCTCGGAGACCCTTGGCTCATGGGAAAGAGTGCATCTAAGTTCCTCAAGAAGCTAGGCAAAAGACTCAACAGGGTAACTAGGGATCCCAGGGCAGCTAGTTTTCTGTTCCAGCGACTCAGCGCTGCTGTTCAGAGGGGTAATGCATGCTGTATTTTGGGCATGCGCCCCAGCTCTGAGGAGCTGACGGTATGTGCTGGACATGTGTCTCTCACACCTATTGTGCTGTGTGTGCCATCTTTGTATCAACAATGTATCTCTTAAATCTTTTGTGCCATATTATGTAATAAAATATACCTATTGGTAAAAAAGAAAAGAATAAAAAGATGGGGTGGTAGAGGAAGTGAAATATTCAAATTGCTTCAGGAAGAAATCCAAATATTCTTCCTTGAAGCCTTTTTATCCACTTCTCCGAGGCTATGGGTCCCACAATTTGCACCAGAGGTGGACCCCATCATATATATATATATATATATATATATATATATATATATATATATATATATATATATATATATATATATATATATATATATATATATATATATATATATATATAAGATGTTTTTTGTTTGTTTTTATCTATCAATATTTTTGTCACTCAAACATTCTCATGTACTCTGTTTCACTACTAACAGTGAGCGAGGAGCAGCTGGCTCTGGCAGTGCTTCACCGCTGGGAGGAGGTGCCACGGGTGGGAGCCAGACTGGTGCCAGAACACATTGAGACTCGTCCCCTCTATAACCCGGATAAGCCTGGCATCGAACAGGTGAGCAGCAGCAGCAGCATGTTGATCAACAGTGACTTATAATCCACCTGTGCACTGAGTCGCATGGCGCAACAGTGAACTCGGTGACTACTTCGATGCTCAGTTTCCGACATCTACAGGTAATCAGTTCTCAGTCTATCTTCTCGAGGTGGTCGGAGACAATAATGCTCTTCTCCAGTCTGCCGAACTGCAGTGTGTTAGCTGTCGTATGCCTAGTCTCCAAGGTCTCCTGGGGTTTTCACCCCGTAGACTTTATAACGGAAACTACGCCTGTACCCCCAGACGTATATAGCTATATACCTATATAGCCTAAGATGCTATATAGGTAATTAAATTATTATTATTACAGCCTTTCTTATCCTTATTTGACACCTTACACTTCTTGATAAATACTTAATAATTAATTTTCTTTGATATCAGTTTTTTTACGGGCTTGTTTATAACTAATTTAAATACATAAAATATTGCGAGAAACACCTTCATGACTTGAGACTCATCACAGTTGATGTCGTTAACTTTAAGATTTTAGAAGTGTGAATGTGATAATGCTATACAATACCTACGACTTGATAATTAAGACACATGTGCAACAGTTTAGTATCTGTTTGATAAGAGAACAAAGACAAGACAAAAGCTCTCTAGGAGCTTTTGTCTTGATAAAGCTCCTGGAGAGCTAAACCTTGCCACAATAAAATATCACATTAGTTGCACTTGTGTCCTTTTTACCTATTATATTGTAGGTAATTCTACCAACATTAATTCAGTTTGGTATCTTTATACAGAATAAAGATACCTAACTGTTACAAAAGAACATAAGAATGGAAGAACACTGCATAAGGCCTACTGGCCCATACAATTCAGGTCATTATCAAAACCACCACTACCCAAACCTACCTAAGAATTTACTTCCGTACCCACGACACCAATTAAACCCAGCCCCTCCCACTCATATATTTGTCCAGTCTCTTTTTAAAGTCACCTCGTAAACACGCAATTCTTGACAAAAGGATGAAATTGTTAATAAAACGAGTAGTAAGATGTCCTAAGATTCTCCAGACTGATGTCTTATCCACGTTTCCACTAACAGGGCAAAGTTGAGATGTGGGTAGACATGTTCCCGATGGACATGCCCCTGCCCGGCCCTCCCTTGGACGTGACCCCGCGCAAGCCCAAGAGCTACGAACTACGCATCATCATATGGAACACTGACGACGTTGTACTGGAGGATGACGCCTTCTTCACCGGCGAGAAGATGTCAGATATTTATGTCAAGGGGTGAGTACGAGCCTTGGTATCTCATGTCACTTATCAGATTAGCAGCCCTGTATATCATATCCCAGTAGGGTATATTACAAACCAGTAGAGTATATAGTACCTCAGTCGGGTGTATCATACTTTAGCCAGGTACATCATACTCTTAATCGTGTCCAAGTCGAATATATGATATCTCGGTCGATAATGTCGATCAGTAAAAAAAATGAGTGAGACAATATATAAGTGAAACTCTGAACGTCAAAATTTATAAGAAACAGAGTAAGCATAAGGGAAGAAAGTCAGTATAGGACTAGCCAGTTCTGCCAGCCTGAAATTTTAAGCTATTTTCGCATACCATATTTGTTGACACGTCAACTACCAGTGAACAAAGTGTAACAAACTCTTCAGCTTTTCCATTACTACTAAAAAAATTACGTATTGGATATTCATCGTTATCAGTCAACAAAAACAAGCATTCTGTATCAAGGAAAAGTATGATCTCTCCCTTATGAAAAATAAAGGAAAGGAAAAATTAAAAATAATTCAGAGAAACAGGTGGAAATTATAAAGAAATAAAAAAAAATATACACAAAATTTCTCAATGTTCCTCACCGACTTCTGAATGGTAAAAATATATGCTGGAAGATTTAATCATGGGAAAGCGCTAAGCCCATACGTATCATATATTCCAACTCGATCAAGAGCCCCTCAGAGATATCAACGCACCTCCTCCCTTGCAGAAAATCCTCTCGTACGGATAACATAGGCACTGATGGATTGAGAGGGCGCATACAAGATACAGTGATGGTTAAAGCGAAGCTGGAGCATCAAGTTACAGGTGGTTGCTAGACTTCAGCAAGGTACTAGACACCTGGTGTCTAGTACCTTGATGTAGAAGCCAGCTGTCTGTGGGTGGTATGGCTCCAGGTGGATCATAGGTTATTCCCGCACATGAAATCTAGAGAAGTCCCAGTCTTGTCAGATAACTTAAAACTTTTGTAGTAACTTTCCAACGCTCAAAACCTGAGCGAAAAACAAGTCATGTCTGCAGCACCCATAGCTGAGAGAGAACCCTCACACCTGGAGGCTCAACAGTGTTATGTGGCAGCAACTATATTACCTGGGAGAGAACCCTCACACCTGGAGGATCAACAGTTATGTGAGAGAGTACCCTCACACCTGGAGGATCAACAATGTTATGTGGGAGAGAACCCTCACACCTGGAGGATCAACAATGTTAAGTGGGAGACAATCTTCACACCTGGAGGATCAACAATGTTATGTGGAAGAGAACCTTCACACCTGGAGGATCAACAATATTGCATGGGAGGGAACATTCACACCTGGAGGATCAACAATACTGCCTGGGAGAGAACCTTCACAGTTGGAGGATCAGCTGTATTACCTGAGAGAGAACCTCATACCTGGAGAATCAACTATATTATGTGGGAAAGAACCTTCACACCTGGAGGATCAACAATATTACCTGGGAGAGAACCTCACACCTGGAGCATCAACTATATTACGTAGGAAAAAACCTTCACACCTGGAGGATCAACTATATTACCTGGGAAAGAACCTCACACCTGGAGGATCACCAATATTACCTAGGAAAGAACCTCACACCTGGAGGATCAACAATATTACCTGTGAGAGAACCTCACACCTGAAGGATCAACAATATTACCTGGGAGAGAACCTCACACCTGGAGGGTCAACAATATTACTTGGGAGAGAACCTCACACCTGGAGGATCAACAATATTATCTGGGAGAGAACCTCACACCTGGAAGTTCAACAGTATTACCTGGGAGAGAACCTCACACCCAGAGGATCAACAATATTACTTGGGAGAGAACCTCACACCTGGAGCATCAACAATATTACCTGGGAGAGAACCTCACACCGGAGGATCAACAATATTACCTGGGAGAGAGGAGACCTTCCTAGACACCTGGAGGATCAACAATATTACCTGGGAGAGAACCTCACACCTGGAGGATCAACTAACCTGGACCCCCTGGATCTATCCTGGGAGAGAACCTCACACCCCGGAAGATCCAACAATATTACCTGGGAGAGAACCTCACACCTGGAGGATCAACAATATTACTTGGGAGAGAACCTTACTCCTGGAGGATCAACAATATTACCTGGGAGAGAACCTCACACCTGGAGGATCAACAATATTACCTGGGAGAGAACCTCACACCTGGAGGATCAACAATATTACCTGGGAGAGAACCTTACTCCTGGAGGATCAACAATATTACCTGGGAGAGAACCTCACTCCTGGAGGATCAACAATATTACCTGGGAGAGAACCTCACACCTGGAGGATCAACAGAAGGATAAAAGTTTAAACAAGAGCTAAATTCCTGAAAACCAATTTAAATGGTGGAGACTAAACTGGATAATTAAGTTCGGCGTAATGAAGTCAATACTTGAACTTACAGAAACTTGGGAAGGAAACAAATACACTCACCAAAAATACACATCAATAAAAGAAAATATTATAAAGAATGTTTCTTTCGTTGCCTTAAGGATAAATATGAGTGAAGTAAGTCACTATTTTCTATGAGTCTACTAAGATAAGAACATAAAAAGGCATAGCAGTCTAAAAATAGCTCAGAATTTGACATAAAGCTATTTAAACATATATATCTCTGGATAATAGAAAGTGTGGACGCATAAAATAAGGACTGGTAATGGTGTAAACTAACCACGCACGCGTTCAGTGGCTACTAAATTAAGGCAGACTGAAGGTTGTTTCCTCACAGTCTACACACATACACCTGAATTTCTGGTAGTGTTACCCACAATTGAATAATAAACTTGGATGTGCCTGGTATATAGAAAATTTTATTACCTACCTTAACCTACAGGAAGGATGTGTTTGTGACACGCGCCGGTGGTTGTCTCATTATCGTAATAACTGTGACCTTCTGCCCACAATGCCACCATTTTTATAGCCTGGACTCACGTTATTCATACGAACTCTTCCATTCCTGCTACTCCAGGAAATGTCTAGTCACACTGATTCCCTGTATACATAATGAATTGCTTCTCACATTATAGGTGTCAGACCAGGTGTGTGTTTCTAACAAAGTACAGAAAAGTAATGATAATTAAAATTACTGAAACATTTCATGTTCCCAACTTTAGTTTGTTTTTAACCTCGATGGTGTTACTTTAGTGAGTCTCAGGCTGGAAATGATCTTACTGTGGCTGCTAGTGTGCTTGACAATGATATATATCAACATTAAAAAAACATCTGCCTATGCTAAGGAATTTCTGCGCTCATAAATGAATGCGGAAACAATACATCCAAACCAAGTAATGGGGTTGACAAAATGTGCAAAAATGGATAACGGCAGTTTTTTCCTGCTCAGTAACACGATATTTTGACCTCTGAGATCCCATTGCAAAGTCATATTAAGTTTATTTTCAAGACAGCATTTCGTCATGATTATAAAAATAATTATAATAATCTCTCCGGACTCCAGTCTTGTCTGTTTGTTGAAACATATTCTGTGCAAACTTTCCAACGAAGTAAGAAAACCTCACAGATAATCTTCCTGAAATTATCAAAGAAATACTTGAGGCGCGATGACTAGCCGCTAGTTATCAAAGTACTATTTACCCAACAAGAAAATAGTTACCCCTGTTGTTAGTCATCTATTGTTGGCAATATCCTGAGCGTTGATAGTATATCTTAGAGCTGGGTTTTGAAAGGATGAGCTTACAGATTTTATATATTCAACCAAGAGAAAAAAAAAAAGAGATGAAATGAAAATTTTACATAAATTTTATTTATTTTAAGTCTTATATTTAGGTTAAAAATAATTAATTCCAACCGTTTTGTACACTGTTCAAACCTCACGTCAGCCTTGTACAACCACCCCCTCACTGAGGTCTCTGGTGCAGGTGGTTGAAGGGGCCAGAGGACACTCAGTGTACAGACATCCACTACCGCTCGCTGACGGGTGAGGGTAACTTCAACTGGAGGTTCGTGTTCCCCTTCGAGTACCTGGTGGCGGAGGAGAAGATTGTCATCAGTCGTAAGGAATCTCTCTTCTCCTGGGACGAGACGGAGTGCAAGATCCCAGCCAGGCTTGAGCTGCAGGTGAGGGGAAAGAGGAAGCGGTGGGGAAAGGGCAGGGTCAAGGGGAAAGGAGGGAAGGTAAGGAGATAGGGAGGGGTATTTAAGCAATGAGTGGGACGGAGAGTGAAAGGGATATAGGAGAGAGAACGGAACGGGAGGGATAAAGTCTTTCTTCTCTTGGTCCTTTCTCACTAACAGGTCTGTCCCAACTAGGCTAGACCAGTTTGTGAAAGGGGACTGGTAAGAAGTAGAGGAGAAGAGGGGAGGGGAAAGGGGGAAGGAAGAGGGACGTGGAAAGAGAAAATAATATTAGATGGGATTGAAAGAGGAAGGGGAGAGAGAAGGAAGACAGAGAAGGAAGTAAGGATAGAAGGAGGGTTGAGAAATGAAGATTGAATTAATTGGGAGAAGAAGGATAGAAATAGGAAGAACTATCTACTTCTATCTAGATTACAGATTATTAAAGACTATCGTGTATTATCTATAAATATGAGACAAGGACTTGCTTCCCTCGCTGTCAGCTGATGCAGCCGTTGTATGAACATAAAGAATCCGATGACTTCAAGTTATGGCATCTGCTGCATGTATATGACGGTCCGTGTGAGCTTTAGAGCGGGTTTTGTGAAGGTATAGTTAGTGCCAGAGTAAGGTCGTGAGTGTCCATGGCAACATCTCACTACTGTTCACCCTCACCATACCCAGTATCCTGTCGATCAGTTTCACTTTTTAAGTCCTGAAGGGTTTGGCAGCTCCTCCCGATAGAGCATCATGCAGCTGGTTAAATCTTATACTTGCAAAATGCTTGTCCAGCTGGTTCTTCGCGCTCACAACATTACCGAGTATTTTATTCCATTTCGCTATAATTCTAAATAAATAATATAATAATATTTTCGTTCTGCATCTTCTACCTAGCAGTTTCATTCAATTGTTTCGAGTTATGGGGTTAAATAGCCGTTTCTTACTCAAGCCACACTAGTGAAATAGACTAGATTTTTGTCTATTTGATGAATTAAACAGGTCGGATTATTATTATTATTATAATCAAATAGAAGCGCTAAACCACAGGGGTTATACAGCGCTCGGAAACAGAACCAAAAATGAGTGTCTTTAATCGACTTCCCTCAGCAGTTAAGCGGCTCTGAGTTTCACAGTGTCAAATACATTCAGTATTTCAAAAGTTTGAAGATCTCCTCGTAGTCTCCGTTTCCTAAGAGAAAGAAACAACTCTGATTGTTCGTCAATGATGGTGTGAGTTCAGTTGCTCTTCGCTGAACCTTCTCTAACATCTCTTTCCTAACGTAGTTTGCAAACCGAAATTAGACGGTATATCCAAGATGCGGTCTAACAAGTGACTCTATAAAGTCACTAATGGTGCCAAGTGTTTTGTGCTCGAAGTTGCTAGCTATGAATCCTAGAGAGAACAGGGAAGAGAAGAAGGAGAAGAAAGGATTAAGGAGAAAGGGAAGGTGTAGAGGAATAACCAGTAGAGGAAATAATTAAGAAAAAGGGGGTGAAGGTTACGGGGATAAAAACAAAATTTAAGGAAGTCAAGCAACGTTGTATTGAGAAAGAGCAGAGATATATGACACGACTAGTAATGAGAAACATTGAGTAAAGTGGGCACAGTGAGGAAGTAGAAGTTGTACGGGCTCCTGAGAGTAAATGTAACATTACTGAAGGCATGTTCATGATTGAAGCAGCACTGGGAGAGAGAGAGAGAGAGAGAGAGAGAGAGAGAGAGAGAGAGAGAGAGAGAGAGAGAGAGAGACTTCAACGCGGACCGTCACTTCTTATCACCTACAGGTTTGGGACGCTGATCACTTCTCAGCCGATGACTTCTTGGGTGCCATCACACTAGACCTGAACCGTTTCCCTCGAGGTGCCAAGAACTCCAAGATGTGCACGTTAGACATGCTCAAGACGGATGGCACAGTGCCAATGGTCAACATCTTCAAGCAGCGACGTGTTAAGGGCTGGTGGCCATTCTACATCAAAAGAGAGAACGAGGAAATGGAACTGACGGTGAGGGTGATTTCTTTTTCTCTTCCTGTGGAAGCGGTGCATGTTTCAGGAAGCTCACTCACTCACACACAGAGGCAGCTGCTAAGATTCCATAAGTGCAATTTGTACTAAATCTAAGATTTTTATATTAAAGTTACCACGGCCCAGACGGTAATGCAGTGGGCTAGCAAATATATCAAGTATTTGCTAGCCCACACACACATACACACATATAACTACAGTAAAAATAATGTTTCAAGCATTCTCGTGATATATTATCAAGGAACAATAAAAATAATAAGACAACAGAAGTATCCCGTAGCTCGGTAGATTCCGCACTCTGCTCACACGCTGAGTGTCCGCGGTTCGTTCCCCGTAACGGGTGGAAACACTGGGCGTGTTTCCTTACACCTGCTGTCCCTGTTCACCTAGCAGCAAGTAGGTACCTGGGTGTTAGCCGACTAGTGTGGGTTGCATCTTGGTTTTTTTTTAGAATACCTCAGATAAGGCCGAGTCTTTGAAATGAGCTGAGGTGGGATAACAAACAGCTCTGTAAAAAAGAAGACATAACTGAAATAAGACTTCAAATGTGACCTCACATATGACCCAACACTCCCAGCGTGGAAATTCTTTTCCAGTCTTGTGCAGTTTTTATTCATGTCACATGTCAGGCAAAGAGGAATTTTGTAAATACATCTTAAAATCTTCTCAAATTCTATTCATTATAAATTAATCTAATTTGTACAATCCTGAACTTATATTCATATTGCAATCAATACTATTTTTTTATGAAGCTTCATTCTATTATCTTTTGTTCAACTATGGATTTACTTGATACAACTTTCTCAGCCTTTTGAAAATCAGTGGGGTACTTTAAATCTCTCGTGTCAATATATAGAAAATTATATTATTGCCCAGTTCTATTTATGTTGTTGAAATCTTAGTTCAAGATTTGTTTTAAAGTTTTCCATAAATAAAATTTATTATATTTTGTACAGGGAATCTTATAGACAGCCGTCAGAATTTTGGGGAGAATTCTTAAGAAAATATTTTTTATTGTATCAAGTTTTTTTAATTACAACTTGGAGTTCGAAGTTCTTAAGGAAAGAAGATATATCACGAAAGTTTTCAGGATAAGGCAGAGCAAACATATTCTTGTAGAATATTGTTCTATGTCTTTTTGGAATTGTAAATTGTATTTCTGGCAATTTTTAAGATTTTTCATTTAAACTTTTTTATATATTTTTGATCATAAGCTATTTCATAAATCTTCAATATTTACTCATCTATGAAATCTGGGCTGTAAATGCTCACATCTCTCAAAAACATGAAGAACGCAGAATGTTTAACTTTGTCATCATGTGAAGAATAATAGTTTATATAAAAGTAGTTATTAATTGGTTTTCTGTATATTTTCAGATTATATTCTTGATCCCTTTTAACAATTAAAACATCTAAAAATGGCAAGGAGCTATTTTGTTTAAACTCAAAAGTAAACGTTATAGATGGAGCTACATGATATAATTGTTTAACTCAAAAAGGAATTGGTTCAAGTCTATATTCTTGGGCATTAAGAATATGTAGATGATGTACTGTGTGTACTTTTTTCCTTATCTATTTTCTGTGGGCGCCTGGGCATATGTCCAACCTAATGACGCCATTTGATGTTTTTTTTTATGAGCTTATAAACGTATATTATGAATTTTCCGTATTTGCAGTATTATTCTCAATAAAAAAAAATCTTTTTTTTGTAAGACTTATGGAATGACTCTGGTATACACTGAGAGGTATGTATCTGAGTGTATATACTTGTACATCGAAAAGTTTGTATCTTTCTGTGTATATAAATTGAGAGGTGTATCTCTCATTGTATATTCAATGAAAGTTATATATCTCTACTTACATACATACTGTAATAATTTACTTAATTCCACTTTAGACTGAAGTATCATTGATGATCTGGTCTAGGTAGTCACCATAGAGTCAGCTACTTAACGAAGTAGTTTGTCGCTTTGACTAGTTCAGTGTTTCTCCATGACAAGTACATCATACAAGTGTATAGTGAGGTACATCATACAAGTGTATAGTGAGTGTGTATGTGTGTGTCGCCCTCACAGGGGAAGGTGGAGGCAGAGATACACCTGTTGACCAAAGACGAGGCGGAGAAGAACCCAGCAGGTCTGGGGAGGAACGAACCTGACCCCTTGGAGAAGCCCAGGTGAGTAGCGTTGATGCTAACTCAAACACCACATGCCTTCTCTCTGTTTTCCACACACTGGCCGTCTCCATCGAGGTAGTGTGACTCAAAAAGGAAGAAACACTTTCATCAACACTCACTCTATCACTGTCTTTCTAAAGGCGTGCTGATCTACATTTCAGATGTCCTTCCAAACTGCAATATCCCCACCCCTCCTTCAGAATGCAGGCACTGTGCGTCCCACCTCCAGGACTTAAATCCGGCTAACCGGTTTCGCCGAATCCCTCCATTAATGGTACCTTGATCACATTCCAACAGCTCGTCAAGTCATAAAAACCACTTGTTTCCAATCAATACTATTTAACACGATGTCCAAGCACCTCGCATGCAAAACCTCCTTTACCCCCTCCCTCCAACCATTCCTAGGACGACCCCTACCCTGCCTTCCCTCCACTACAGATGTATTTGCCCTCCAAGTCATCCTATGTTGTTCCCTTCTTTCTAAATGTCCTCAACAACCCCTCTTAAGCCCTCAGGATAATACTTTTAAAAACCCCACACCTTCTATTCTACAACCTATGAATTCTCTGCATAATATTTACACCACACATTGCCCTCAGATACGTCTCCACTGCCTCCAGCTTCCTCCTTGCTGCAACATTCATAACCCATCCTTCACACCCATATAAGAGTGTTGGTACCACTATACTTTAATACATTCCCCATTTTGCTTCTATGGGTAACGTTCTTTGTCTCTACAGACTCCTTGGTGCACCACTCACCTTTTCTCCCTCGTCAGTTCTTTGGTTAACCTCGTCATTCATTGACCCATTTGCTAACAAGTCCACTCACAAATATCTGAACACATTCACTTCCTCCATACTCCCTCCAATCTGATAGACAATCTTTCAGTACATAAATATTAGTTACCCATTATATATATATATATATATATAATATATATATATATATATATATATATATATATATATATATATATATATATACATGAAAAGAGACTTCTCTGAAATTTTCTAATCTTTGTGTTTTCTTGGTTTTCTTGCAGCCGTCCTGACGCCTCCTTCATGTGGTTCCTCAACCCACTAAAGAGCATCCGCTACATCATCTGGCACAACTACAAGTGGGCCATCATCAAACTCCTCGTTTTCTTTGCTCTTACCATCTTCTTTGTCCTCTTCTTCTACTCCGTACCGGGCTTTACCGTCAAGAAGATGCTGGGAGCGTAATATCGTCTCAAGAGTAATGAAGAGGTAGTTGACAGGGGCTTAGGGCAATACATAGATCTTAGGGTCACAAGACAGCATCAAGGATCTGTGTTCCTTTGCCCATGCAACGTGAGAAGAGAGGACACTGATGGTTGTGACCATCATAACAACAGTACGTTATTAGCCATGACCCTTATAGCAGCATAACACTGCTGACAGTGACCCCTATAGTAACAAAATGCTGCTGACAGTAACCCCCATAGCAACAGCGCACAGCTAACCAAGACCGTTGTAACATCTGAACTTTTCCCACGGAAATGCTATGTAGAGACGCCTTTGGGTCACTTTAAACAATATTTGTGATAATACTGCAGTACACGGTATATAAATACAATAAGCAAAAAAAAAAAAAAACACTCAGTACTCATGTTGAGCCTATTAAGTGTCGTTGCATTGTGTACCGGACGTACAATAATCGTTGCAGTGTTGTTGCCTTTGAAATATAGGCTTACTGACCTTTAGTGAACGCATCATTGCCACTGACATTAATTATAGGCTTTCAGGATGTGTAATGAACGAGTCGGTGCCATTATCGTTGAATCATAGGCCCAGTGAACCGTTAGTAAAAGGGCAATACTCAGTGGGCAATACTATGCTGGTTCATCTCTGACGTTAATCCGTGATACTATGATATTTTAATTTCTGCTAGTTTGTTAAGGTTCTAATGTTTCCATAATATTCTTGTATCTCACTCCCTTCCTACCCCTTAGCCTCCCATGATGGTACCTCTTACTATCTGATCTTCTCCTAATGGCACCCTCTTATAGTGGTACCTCTTTGTACCAGTGGCACTTACTGCTCTCCGATCCTTCCTCCCATTCACATGACAATATTTTAATGATAACTTAAAAATGGAAGAATTTCAAACACCATATTTCTAAAAGCATTGTCCAGTACGTAACACTGTTAGTATAAATGACAACCATATCTCATTTCCACCTTTTGTTTCCAAGAAAATGTTGATTATGATTGTTTTGCAATGGCTATTAAGAATTGGTGTTTAAAGGTGATTGTTGGAGGAGGGATGAAGAGGTTAAGATCTGGGTATAGAGGACCTAACAGACTCTGGGACTAACTGGTCTCAAGGATGTAGTCTGGACGAGGAAGACCTAACAGACTCTGAACCAACTGGTCTCAAGGTTGTAGTCTGGAGGAGAAGAACCAAACAAACTCTGGGACCAACTGGTCTTACATTTTCAGTTCTGAGATCTCAGCTTATCTCCCTGACCAGTACTTAGTGACCCGAGAGAGTATAAGTAACAATGAATGTGTGTTGTAGAGTGTAAGCAGCAGCAGCAACAACTAACCCTGTACTCTGCCTGTTATCCTAAACTGTAAGTAAAAGACATATATGCGGACCAAGCTTGTATTGAAACATTATCACAGTAAAAGCTTTCACTTCATATATATCTTTTGCACCACACTACTGGCATCTCACCCTTGTATCTACAAACTTTAAGGTGAAAGAGAGGCTGAGGTAACCGCCATGAGTTACTCCCTCTGGCAGCTTCAGGTTAAATTAGGAGGAGTCTTTTGACAGGTACATCACAGACTGATTGTACAGTTGCATTTCAAGATGCGCTATATGATGTGGGTCATTCGCTGTCAGGTTTCTGACCCTTCACAGTTCCTGACTGTACCAGAACCACAGCTCAGAGATGAAATAATACTATTATAAATATCTTCACTCACGTATACTCTCTTCCGCTATCCTTTTTGTAGATGAATTTAAATGAGCTTTTAAAGCACATTTTCACACAAACATATTTTCAGAATAATGTATATATATACTCAAACACAACCCAAAAACATGAAGAACAACTACAGGTTAACATTACATTTTTCAGTCATTCCAGTAGAAGGTTTTTCTAGATATAAAGTTTGACTAACATTGTATCGCTCTAAGAATATATATATATATATATATATATATATATATATATATATATATATATATATATATATATATATATATATATATATATATATATATCCTGTCCTGTAAACGTTTATTGTAAGATATTTACAGCCACAAGAATTACGGACCAAATATTCAATGATGTTGCCTTCATATCTTAGACGTGAAGTTTGTGTGTGTGTGTGTGTGTGTGTGTGTGTGTGTGTGTGTGTGTGTGTGTGTGTGTGTGTGTGTGTGTTATCCTAAAACAATTTTATATTTCTAGTAAAAATATATCACACCCTTTAGTGTCAATATGTACCTGCAATCGCCTGTATGTGTTTCCGTCTGGCGGTGTGTGCTTCGTGTCTCTACCTGGCGGTGTGTGCGTCGTGTCTCTGCCTGGCGGTGTGTGCGTCGTGTATCTGCCTGGCGGTGTATGCGTCGTGTCTCTGCCTGACTATGTGTGCATCATGTATCTGCCTGGCGGTGTGTTTGTCGTGTATCTGCCTGGCGGTGTATGCGTCGTGTCTCTGCCTGGCGGTGTGTGCGTCGTGTCTCTGCCTGGCGGTGTGTGCACAGTGTCTCTGCCTGGCGGTATGTGCGCAGTGTCTCTGCCTGGTGGTGTGTGCGCAGTGTCTCTGCTTGGCGGTGTGTGCGTCGTGTCTCTGCTTGGCTGTGTGTGCGTCATGTCTCTGCCTGGCGGTGTGTGCGCAGTCTCTGCCTGGTGGTGTGTGTGCGCAGTGTCTCTGCCTCCTGGTGTGTGCGCAGTGTCTCTGCCTGGTGGTGTGTGTGCAGTATCGCTGCCTGGCGGTGTGTGTGCAGTGTCGCTGCCTGACGGTGTCTCGCTCATGTCTCTAAAGTGTGTCACTGTCTTTAAGCGTGATTTTTCAAACGAAAATAATTTTGTAACTTGTTGTGTCTTAAGTCCTTTTAACAGCAATCCCATGGTATGGGGATCCCTTTGTTATGTTTCAGTAATCCTGGACCAATAGATCCCATGGAACTATGGTCATTTTGTTGTGTTTTTGTCCTGGACAAAGAGATTCAATGATTCTGGTGTCCATATGATGTTTCAGTCATCTTGGGCTAGTAGATTTCATGGTACTGGAGTCCTTTGTTGGGTTTTAACCCTTTAACTGTCCAAACGTAGATCTACGTCTGTTTTTACATTATGTGGAAAAAACGTAGATCTACGTTCGGAGCGCTACGTGTATGAACGTATAAATACGTTTGGACAGTTAAAGGGTTAATCGTCCCGGACCAATAGATCCCGTGGTAACAGGGTCTCTTTTATTGTGAGTTAATTAACGTGAGCCACTAAATTCCATGGGAATGGTGTCCTTTTTGTGGTTCAGTCATCCTGATCCAGTGGATTCCAGTATTAGTCTTATCTATTTGTTTAGTTTTCCTCTGCTTAAATCCTTCTAGACTCGTAGATTGGAGGGGACTGGTACCCCTGCTGACAGGTTTACTATTATTAGTGTCGATCAGTTTTAGTGAATGCCTAAATATTCAGTGGGACTGGCTCCCTGATGTTACTAGTCCGTCTATATACCCGGTGGTAGTAGACCTTACCTTCCATTTCTAGTGGCAACTGACTCCAGGCCTGTGCTAGCCCTCATCTCTCTGCTCATTTACTTTTCCTCTCGCCTCCAGACAAACCTCCCGCAAGCTTCCCTCACCGCCAGGAAAACCTCACACGTTCTGTCACAATCACCACGCTACAGGCCTTCCTGCCCCTTACCAAACAACTTTAAAGCTCATGGTTTAGTCAAGTCATGCGCTGAAGAATCAAATATTAACGACATTAGAGTGCATGTGTGACAATGATGACACGGTATCAGACGCTGTGCATTTTATCTAATATACCTTTAGCATCTTTCTTTCCAATAGTATGACACTGTATCTTATGTCTTATTAATATAAAGCACATATTCGCTCAGGTCGCTAATTCAAGCTCGCTACATTGTACCAAGTATTACTTACCCTCGTGTGATCCTAAGTAGTGTTATATAATTTGTACATATTGTAAATATTCATATAAAAATGTACACATCTTTAAAATAAAATCAACATTATTAAAAAAAAAATATGAGAAAATTCAAGAACAGTAATTTTGTTAATGAGTTTTAGCGAGAGCTGTAAAGTTATTCCTTAGGTAAGCTCTGTTGATAATAGCAACCATCTTTGTTGTTTACGGTCTTTATGGAAGTGTTGAGGTGCCTGCACAATATTACTTTGAAAAAATATTAAAATAAATACATGGTGTATCAACCTTTTGTTTTACTTGTAAATACTTTATATATATATATATATATATATATATATATATATATATATATATATATATATATATATATATATATATATATATATGTATATATATATATATATATATATATATATATATATATATATATATATATATATATATATATATATATATTCAGTGCCGATTAGGTAAAACTGGTCAATTAGCAAGAACTCATCTAAAATTAAGTCTTTTCTAAAATTTTCTTTATACGTTTAAAGATATATATTTTTTATTTATGTTAATGTAAGAATTTACAATTTTGTACCAAGAAAAACTTTGAAAACCTACCTAACCTTATTACAACAAGCGCAATTTATTTTAGCCTAACCCAACTAAATATATTTTAGATACGTTAACATTAATTTAATAATAAACAAACACAATGAAATAAAAAAAATTCGTTAGGTTCAGAATGATTTTGGCGAAATTATTTCATACACAAATTTTCACTTGTCTTATATGGCAAGGTGAGTGTTGCTATTTAAGCCAAAATCGAAAGTTTTACCTAATCGGCACGACATATATATATATATATATATATATATATATATATATATATATATATATATATATATATATATATATATATATATGTCGTGCCGATTAGGTAAAACTGGTCAATTAGCAAGAACTCAATTAAAATTAAGTCCTTTCTAAAATTTCTCTTATACGTTTAAAGATATATTTTTCATTTACGTTAATGTAAAATTTATAATTTTGTACCAAGAGAAACTTTGAAAACCTACCTAACCTTATTACAACAAGCGCAATTTAATTTAGCCTAACTCAACTAAATATATTTTAGATACGTTAACATTAATTTAATAATAAACAAACACAATGAAATATATTTTTTTCGTTATGTTCAGAATGATTTTGGCGAAATTATTGCATACACAAATTTTCACTTGTCTTATATGGCAAGGTGAGCATTGCTATTTAAGCCAAAATCGCAAGTTTTACCTAATCGGCACGACATATATATATATATATATATATATATATATATATATATATATATATATATATATATATATATATATATATATATATATATATATATATATATATTTTATTATTTTATTAACACATCGGCCGATTCCCACCAAGGCAGGGTGGCCCGAAAAGAAAAACTTTCATCATCATTCACTCCATCACTGTCTTGCCAGAAGGGTGCTTTACACTACAGTTATAAAACTGCAACATTTACACTCCTCCTTCAGAGTGCCGGCACTGTACTTCCCATCTCCAGAACTCAAGTCCGGCCTGCCGGTTTCCTGAATCCCTTCATAAATGTTACTTTGCTCACACTCCAACAGCACGTCAAGTATTAAAAACCATATGCCTCCATTCACTCCTATCAAATACGCTCACACATGCTTGCTGGAAATCCAAGCCCTCGCACACAAAACTTCCTTTACCCTCCCTCCAACCTTTCCTAGGCCGACCCCTACCCGCCTTCCCTCCACTACAGATTTATACACTCTCGAAGTCACTCTGTCTCGTTCCATTCTCTCTACATGTCCAAACCACCTCAACAACCCTCCTCAGCTCTCTGGACAATCGTTTTGGTAATCCCGCACTCCTCCTAATTTCCAAACTCCGAATTCTCTGCATTATATTCACACCACACATTGACCTCAGACATGACATCTCCACTGCCTCCAGCCTTCTCCTCGTTGCAACATTCATCACCCATGCTTCACACCCATATAAGAGCGTTGGTATAACTATACTCTCATACATTCCCTCTTTACTTCCATGGACAAGGTTCTTTGTCTCCACAGACTCCGAAGTGCTCCACTCACCCTTTCCCTCATCAATTCTATGATTCACCTCATCCTTCATAGACCCATCCGCCGACATGTCCACTCCCAAATATCTGAATACATTCACCTCCTCCATACTCTCTCCTCCAATCTGATATCCAATCTTTCGTCACCTATTCTTTTGTTATCCTCATCACCTTACTCTTTCCTATATTCACTTTCAATTTTCTTCTTTACACACCCTACCAAATTCATCCACCAACCTCTGCAGCTTCTCTTCAGAATCTCCCAAAGCACAGTGTCATCAGCAAAAAGCAACTGTGACAACTCCCACTTTGTATTTGCTTCTTTATCTTTTAGCCCAACACCTCTTGCCAAGACCCTCGCATTCACTTCTCTTACAACCCCATCTATAAATATATTGAACAACCACGGTGACATCACACATCCTTGTCTAAGGCCCACTTTTACTGGGAAATAGTCCCCTTCCTCCTACACACTCTAACCTGAGCCTCACTATCCTCATAAAAACTCTTCACTGCTTTCAGTAACCTTCCTCCTATTCCATACACCTGCAACATCTGCCACATTGCCCCCTATCTACCCTATCATACGCCTTTTCCAAATCCATAAATGCCACAAAAACATCTTTACCCTTATCCAAATACTGTTCACCTATATGTTTCAATGTAAACACTTGGTCTACACACCCCTACCTTTCCTAAAGCCCCTTGTTCATCTGCTATCCTGCTTTCTGTTTTACTCTTAATTCTTTCAATAATAACTCTACCATACACTTTACCAGGTACACTCAACAGACTTATTCCCCTATAATTTTTGCACTCTCTTTGTCCCCTTTGCCTTTATACAAAGGAACAATACACGCTCTCTGCCAATCCCTAGGTACCTTACCCTCTTCCATACATTTATTAAATAATAGCACCAACCACTCCAAAATTATATCCCCACCTGCTTTTAACATTTCTATCTTTATCCCATCAATATATATATATATATATATATATATATATATATATATATATATATATATATATATATATATATATATTATATATATATATATATATATATATATATATTTTATATATATATATATATGTATATATATATATATATATATATATATATATATATATATATATATATATATATATATATATATATATATATATATATATATATATATATATATATATATAGTGTTACTTCCTGCCTGGAGAGGTACGATTAAAGGTCGGAGAGAGTGGTATCCCCATTAACTTTTCATTTCTTCAAGAAGTTAAAGAGATTTACTTTATTGCTACACCACCACACACTGAAAAACATTAAAAATGCCACAAAGACATAAAGACCTGTGTCAATATTCCCATATCAACAAAAAAATATACAGCAGTGATTCCCAAACTGGGTGGTTCCGTCCCCTGGGTGCGGTGGAAAGATCCAGGGGAGCGTTGAGGAAAAGGGCGGGGGCGGTAGTTCGGGCGGCAGGGTGGCATCAGAACAAAATCTAAGTCACGAACATCATATTTAGTAGAGCGCGGCTTCTTTCCAATCAAAGAAACAGACTGAAAATTACTGAACGAGCGGATCTAAGACTTCTTAGTTCCTTCAAGACTGTTGTTGAGAAGCTGATGTTGCTGAACCAAGCACAGCCATCTCATTAAAACTGTGAACACAATGTAGTTACAGATGAGATAAGAACATAAAGAAGGAACACTGCAGCAGGCCTACTGGCCCATGCGAGACAGGTCCAATTCTCCCACCGACTTAAGCCTATGCCTTGACCTGGTCAGGTCAGTCACATTCACTTAAGGAAGAAGCACGGCATCTGACCTAGTAGCACAAGCTAGTCAGGTCCAACTCACACCCACCCACACCCACTCATGTATTTATCCAACCTATTTTTAAAACTACACAACGTCTTAGATGTAAACTTACTCTTTCATACTGTTAAATAAATTGGTTTACTATGTTAATTTTTATTTGTGAACTAAATAAGCTTGCTTATAGTTTTAGATTAGTTGTTGTTTTGAATTTGCAGTAAATCTAATACCAAGAAAGAGGTGTGTTCGTATGTGTGTGGGGGGATGGGCCTTAGGGATGTGGCCTGGGAGCCAAGGGAATAGCAGCCTGAAAAATTTGGGAACCACTGTCATACAGTATAAGTCCTGCACCATCAATGTTATATACACGTAACAGCATTACGAGTGTCACATCAACGCCGTTTCTACACAGTTCTACGTAAATACCACTACAATAGCTCTCTCTCTCTCTCTACTAAGATCAGCATCAAAGCTTTTTCTACACAATTCATCATAAATGTTGATATATTATTGCTATATCTACATAGATCACCATCATTGCTGCCATATCAACGCCAATGTATAACTAAGCAAATACCATTAAACTATTACAGCCTCAGTACTAAGCGATCGTTACGCACATCAGCAACACTATTCCCCACTACGAGAACCATTCAACGGTATCCGAGGACACTACTGTGTGGTGACTGTAGCTACGGTGAGCCTTTTTTTATTATTATTATTATTATACAAATGAGTCAACTAAAACGAAAGGCAGGAAAAGTCGATCAACATCAAAGCAAGGAAGGGTTCTAATAAAATTATTGGAAAAAAGTAGCTAAGTTTCTTGCCTAAATCCAATACACAAAGCAAATGAGTTAATTAAGAACTGGCAAAAAGTCTCTAGCTATAAATTGTTACCACTACATGTAAGGGAGACCTTGGAAATAAAGTTCAATGATAAACGGAATCTTATTCAATTTACGTTAAATTCCAAGCATACCAGGTATGAGTGGTATTACCCAGGGGGTAATACCACCGCCCATGGGAAAGACGGTATCACTTATGGTATCACATTACTGAGGCGTCTACCTGGTAATCTACTGGTAAAATAGCATTGTTGTGCCTATTCCCATACCCAAGCAACATGTATCGTAACCTATGTAAAACATAAGTTACGATACAGATTTAGAGAACACATGTCACTCAATATCAATGATTTCACACATGACAAAGGTGTACAAAACTGTGTCGCAACATTTTTAATTCAACGTGGTGAGAAAAGGTACAAATTCACAAGTCTTATTGATATTAAAAATGCTTTCGGTGTTGCAAATAAAGAAGTTATTATGTATGAACTAGCTAAAATGGACATTGGTGGTCTACTCTTACAGCGGATACTTTGTTTTCTCTAATAGAAACTCTAGTGTATTGTGAAACTAAAGAAATAAAAATTTGGCACTCCTCAAGGCGGCGTATTAAGTCCTACGCTGTTTAGTCCTACTAAAATCCTCACCAGATACTCACCGTAATATCAAAATTAGTTATTCTGATGATATTTTTATACATACTAAAACTTTTCGTGGACTGCAGACCTATTTATACCATATACCGAGAACTTGTGATAATTCTCGGTCTTATAATTTCTGTAGAGAAGACCAAACTCTTTAACAAGACATTTTGGTAACAGTGAAAGTGGACCTTCAAAATTTAAGGTTAATGGTAAATCTATTGATCATGTGATCCCCAGTAAATATTCACGTATTACGTATCGCAATCTATATAGGACGAAATGACAAGTTTCAACTATTTTATATAAATCTCCTTCTTATGCAGAACATTTCCTGCAGCCATGAAATTAACTTATAGTTACTGAACAATTATCTAATTAGGTTAGTTTATTTGAGTGATATGGTTTGTAATCTTTAAAAATTTATATAATAATTTGGTTTATGATTTATAGCATTTTGAGATTTTATGTAACAATTTGGAATAACATTTATAGTAGTCAATTCTGGGGTAGAACACATTGACTTTTTTTTTATTTGTTGAATTATATAGATGACAGCGAGATAATCATGAATGATAATATGATATGAATCAACAAGGTTGCTTTTTGATTAAGTGGGATACAATATAATTATTGCAAGTAGGAATTATGTCGGATTAAGGAGGTGCATTTTAAGCCATATTTCTGAAGCTGGTGTCAGATGGGGTATTTTGAGCACCTTCTGGAATGAAGTTCCAACTTTTAGGACCCTTTATATGCAGAGTTTCTAGGAAGGTTGAGTTCAGTAAGTGAAGCATCAGAACGTGGAATAAGAATCCTTCCTCAGCAAGCCATGCGTGTCGTAAAAGCCGACTAAAATGCCAGCAGGAATGAGCTAGTAACTTCTCCTGTATAAACTAATAAAAATAAGAAGAAAATCTTGAAGCTGGAAGGTTTGAATGTGCGTGGATTTAGTGCAGACGATAAGAAAGAGATGACTGCGAATGTTATGAATAAAAAGAAGTTGGATGTCCTGGCTCTAAGCGAAACAAAGCTGAAGGGGATAGGCGAGTTTCAACGGGGAGAAATAAATGAAATTAGGTCAAATTAGGAGTAGCAATAATGTTGAAGATTCAGTTATGGCAAGAAAAAAGGGAATATAAATTTATAAATTCAAGAATTATGTGGATTAAAATATGAATCAGGTACGAGAAATGGGTTATACTAACTGTTAATGTACCTTGAGAAGAGAGGAGTTTAGAGGATAGAGAAAGATTTTGGGAGATGTTAAGTGAGTGTTTAGGAAGTTTTGAACCAGGTAAGAGAGTAATTGTGGTAGGCTACTGAATACTAAAGTGGGAGAAACTGTTGTAAATGGCGTAGCAAGTAAGTTTGGGGTGCCAAGGGTAAATGATAATAGGGGCCTCTGATTTAACTTTGTATAGAAAGATGTTTGGTAATAGGTAATACATACATTAAGAAAAAGAGAATAAATAATTACACGAGATATGATATAGGGTGTGAGGACAACAGTTTGTTGGACAATGTCTTGGTGAATAAAAGGTTGATGGGTAGACTTCTGGATGTGCATGTTAATGGAGTGGGCAACAGATATATCAGATCATTATTTAGTTTTACCTACAGTGAGAGTAAGAAGTAGACTGGGTACAAGGAAAATATCGTCAACGAATAAGAGAGAGGTGAAAGTACATAAACTAGAGGAGGAGGTAATTAGGGTAAGATATAAGCAACTATTGGTAGAAAGATGGACTAGTGAGATTATAGGTAATGAGGGTGAAGAGGTATGGGGCAGATTTAAGAATGCAGTGTTAGCGTGTTCAGCAAGAGATTGTGGCTAAAGGAGGGTGGGTGCAGGAGGGAAGAGGAGTGATTGGTGGAATGATGATGTTCAGGGAGTGGTAAGGGAGAAAAAGTTAGCATTTGAAAGATTTTTACAAAGCAGAAGTGATTTGAGGGAGGTGGAGAATATGGAGAGCAAAGAAAGGTTAAGAGAGTGGTGAGGGAGTGTGAAAAAAAGAGAAAATTAGGGAGTGGGTGAGATGCTGTCCGTGCGAACCATTATTTATTTATTAACACATCGGCCGATTTCCACCAAGGCAGGGTGGCCCGAAAAAAGAAAAACTTTCATCATCATTCACTCCATCACTGTCTTGCCAGAGGGGTGCTTTACACTACAGTTATAAAACTGCAACATTAACACCCCTCCTTCAGAGTACAGACACTGTACTTCCCATCTCTAGGACTCATGTCCGGCCTGCCGGTTTCCCTGAATCCCTTCATAAATGTTACTTTGCTCACACTCCAACAGCACGTCAAGTATTAAAAAACATTTGTCTCCATTCACTCCTATCAAATACGCTCACACATGCTTGCTGGAAGTCCAAGCCCCTCACACAAAAACCTCCTTTACCCCTCCCTCCAACCTTTCCTAGGCCGACCCCTACCCCGCCTTCCCTCCACTACAGATTTATACACTCTCGAAGTCATTCTGTCTCGTTCCATTCTCTCTACATGTCCGAACCACCTCAACAACCCCTCCTCAGCCCTCTGGACAATCGTTTTGGTAATCCCGCACCTCCTCCTAATTTCCAAACTCCGAATTCTCTGCATTATATTCACACCACACATTGACCTCAGACATGACATCTCCACTGCCTCCAGCCTTCTCCTCGTTGCAACATTCATCACCCATGCTTCACACCCATATAAGAGTGTTGGTATAACTATACTCTCATACATTCCCCTCTTTACTTCCATGGACAAAGTTCTTTGTCTCCACAGACTCCGAAGTGCACCACTCACCCTTTTCCCCTCATCAATTCTATGATTCACCTCATCCTTCACAGTCCCATCTGTTGACATGTCCACTCCCAAATATCTGAATACATTCACCTCCTCCATACTCTCTCCCTCCAATCTGATATCCAATCTTTCGTCACCTAATCTTTTTGTTATCCTCATCATCTTACTCTTTCCTATATTCACTTTCAATTTTCTTCTTTTACACACACACACACACACACACACACACACACACACACACACACACACACACACACACACACACACACACACACACACACACACACACACACACACACACACATATATATATATATATATATATTATATATATATACACTCCATGGGAAAGTGGAACAGAATTCTTCCTCCGTAAGTCATGCGTGTCGTAAGAGGCGACTAAAATGCCGGGAGCAAGGGGCTAGTAACCCCTTCTCCTGTATATATTAGTAAATGTAAAAGGAGAAACTATCGTTTTTCCTTTTGGGCCACCCCGCGTCGGTGGCCACCCCGCCTCGGTGGCCACCCCGCCTCGGTGGCCACCCCGTCTCGGTGGCCACTCCGCCTCTGTGGGAAACGGCCGACGTGTTGAAAGAAAGATATATACATAAGCCGAATTGCCGAATTGGCCAAATTCCCTTATGCTGAACTTAGATTCAGTATTAAGAGAGTTTTATGCCTTTTATGGAGGATCTGCTGATGGTCCCCAGTTAGGGTCGTTATTTTGTCTCCTTGTTCCTGACGCTGTGCTGCTGCTTGTTACATTATTGTTCAGCGAATCGTTCGCTTTATTGTTCAAGCAAGCTGTTCTGATTGCCTGGTTGGTTAAGAAGTTACATTATTTGAGGACGATTAGTCAGTCACTGTCTAAGTCGAGTCTTGAGACATAACGAACTACTTGGAGCACATACACACACACGCTTGTATATAGAATTATTTTTATAATTGCTGACAACGTAACAGGCGGTACTTAAGTCATACTGAGATAAATTGTGCCTTCAGTGCTATATTACTACGAGAGAAGTGTAGCAGCTTGTATTCTACTTTATATCAAATTTATGTACTTTTATTTCGTCCACCTAGACAACTTTGTTAATAAACTTCTCATATTTTATTTCTTCAGTTAGTATACTATCAGTTACAATCCTAAAGCACTATCATAATAGTAAAGGATAACTGGACCACAATACTGACTACTTGTTACAAAAAAACCAGAAACAGACTGAATGGTCGAGGGGCACGCCTTTTAGTATTCTCTGGAGATGTCTATAATTTATAGATATAGCGTTTTTTGTAACAACCAACAACAACACCAACACTACCACCACCAACAACACCAACACTACCACCAACAACATTGCCTCAGACAACAGCACCAGTGAAGAGTCATATTACTCCAACAGGAACGTCGATACATGCATACACTCTCACTATCTCACAGTCACACTATCTCATACTCTTTCACACCACACTTTCTCACATTTTGTCACACTATCTCACACTTTCTCCCACTATCTTACACTTTCTCACACTTGCATACACTCACTATCTCACAATCTCTCACACAATCTCACACCCCTCTCACTTTCTCACACTATCTCACTCTCTCACACTGTCACACAATCTCACACCATGTCACACTATCACACACTATCTCACATTACCTTCCATTCTCGTACTCTCTCTCACATCCTTGTTCCGTCTCTCACACTCTCGTACACACACACAGTGTAACACTATCACCAACGCACACAGTATCGCGGCAGCACTGGCGGAGTGTTGCGCACGGCACCGCTCCTTCACTCTCACATCAGTGTTCCTCAGGCAAGTGTAAAATAGTTTTAAGTCCGTGCTAACACAGTGTTCCTTATTCCAACGTTGCGTAAGTCTAGCACTATAGTTCCAGTGTTGCGTAAGATCTAGCACTATAGTTCCATTGTTGCGTAAGATCTTCACTATAGTTCCATTGTGTATGATCTAGCACTATAGTTCCATTGTTGCGTAAGTCTAGCACTATAGTTCCATTGTTGCGTAAGTCTAGCACTATGGTTCCATTGTTGCGTAAGTCTAGCACTATGTTTCCCTTGTTAAGTCAGCACTATAGTTCCATTGTTGCGTAAGTCTAACACTATAGTTCCATTGTTGCGTAAGTCTAGCACTATAGTTTCATTGTTGCGTAAGTCTAGCACTATGGTTCCATTGTTGCGTAAGATGTAGCACTATAGTTCTATTGTTGCGTAAGTCTAGCAAGATAGTTCCATTGTTGCGTAAGTCTAACACTATAGTTCCATTGTTGCGTAAGTCTAGCACTATAGTTCCATTGTTGCGTAAGTCTAGCACTATAGTTCCATTGTTGCGTAAGTCTAGCACTATAGTTCCATTGTTGCGTAAGTCTAACACTATAGTTCCATTGTTGCGTAAGTCTAGCACTATAGTTCCACTGTTGCGTAAGATGTAGCACTATAGTTCCATTGTTGCGTAAGTATAGCACTATAGTTCCAGTGTTGCGTAAGACTAGCACTATAGTTCCAGTGTTGCGTAAGATCTAGCACTATAGTTCCAGTGTTGTGTAAGATCTAGGACTATAGTTCCATTGTTGCGTAAGATGTAGCACTATAGTTCCATTGTTGCGTAAGTCTAGCACTATAGTTCCATTGTTGCGTAAGTCTAGCACTATAGTTCCATTGTTGCGTAAGTCTAGCACTATAGTTCCATTGTTGCGTAAGATGTAGCACTATAGTTCTATTGTTGCGTAAGTCTAGCAAGATAGTTCCATTGTTGCGTAAGTCTAGCACTATAGTTCCAGTGTTGCGTAAGATGTAGCACTATAGTTCCATTGTTGCGTAAGTATAGCACTATAGTTCCAGTGTTGCGTAAGACTAGCACTATAGTTCCAGTGTTGCGTAAGATCTAGCACTATAGTTCCAGTGTTGTGTAAGATCTAGCACTATAGTTCCAGTGTTGCGTAAGATATAGGACTATAGTTCCATTGTTGCGCAAGATCTAGCACTATAGTTCCATTGTTGCGTAAGATGTAGCACTATAGTTCCATTGTTGCGTAAGTCTAGCACTATAGTTCCAGTGTTGCGTAAGTCTAGCACTATAGTTCCATTGTTGCGTAAGATCTAGCACTATAGTTCCAGTGTTGTGTAAGATCTAGCACTATAGTTCCATTGTTGCATAAGATCTAACTCTATAGTTTCATTGTTGCGTAAGATCTAGCACTATAGTTCTATTGTTGCGTAAGATCTAGCACTATAGTTCCATTGTTGCGTAAGATCTAGCGCTATAGTTTTAGTGTTACGTAAGATCTAGCACTATAGTTCCAGTGTTGCGTAAGATCTAGCACTATAGTTCCACTGTTGCATAAGATCTAGCACTATAGTTCCACTGTTGCGTAAGATTTAGCACTATAGCTTCATTGTTGCGTAAGATCTAGCACTATAGTTCCAGTGTTGCGTAAGATCTAGCACTGTAGTTCCATTGTTGCGTAAGACCTAGCATTATAGTTCCATTGTTGCGTAAGTCTAGCACTATATTTCCAGTGTTGTGTAAGATGAGAACACTTTTTCCAATATTGTGTAAATCAGGACTATTGTTCCAGTCTGTGTAAGATCATGACTATTGTCCCAGTGATGTTTAAATCATGACTATTGTCCCAGTGTTGTGAAAATCATGACTATTTTTCCACTGTTGTGTAAGTCATGATTATTGTTCCATTGTTGTGTAAGTCATGATTATTGTTCCAGTGTTGTGTAAGATCATGACTATTGTTCCAGTGTTGTGTAAGATCAGGACTATTGTTCCAGTGTTGTGTAAGTCACGACTATTGTTCCAGTGTTGTGTAAGTCACGATTATTGTTCCATTGTTGTGTAAGTCATGATTATTGTTCCAGTGTTGTGTAAGATCAGGACTTTTGTTCCAGTGTTGTGTAAGTCCTGACTATTGTTCCAGGGTTGTGTAAGTCATGACTATTGTTTCAGTGTTGTGTAAGATCAGGACTTTTGTTCCAGTGTTGTGTAAGTCCTGACTATTGTTCCAGTGTTGTGTAAGATCAGGACTATTGTTCCAGTGTTGTGTAAGTCACGACTATTGTTCTAGTGTTGTGTAAGTCACGACTATTGTTCCAGTGTTGTGTAAGTCCTGACTTTGTTCCAGTGTTGTATAAGATCAGGACTTTCGTTCCAGTGTTGTGTAAGTCCTGACTATTGTTCCAGAGTTGTGTAAGTCATGACTATTGTTTCAGTGTTGTGTAAGATCAGGACTTTTGTTCCAGTGTTGTGTAAGTCCTGACTATTGTTCCAGTGTTATGTAAGTCCTGAATATTGTTCCAGTGTTGTGTAAGTCCTGACTATAGCTCCAGTGTTGTTTAAGTCATGACTGTTGTATCAGAATTCCCATAAGTTTACCATTTTAAGTCAGTATTGCATTGGTCAGTTTTAGTTTGTGTGTGTGTTTAATGTAGTTGGGAGGGCAGGAGGGAGGGAGCAAATGAGGGGTAGGAAGGAGGAAGGGAAGGAGGAGGGAGGGAAGGAGGGAGGGAAAGATGGAGGGAAGTAAAGAGGGAAGAAAGGAGGGAGAGAAAGGAAGGTTAGTTCCTTGAGTAGATGATGGTCGAGGGAGAGAAAGTTGGAAAATTGTATTGTGTGTTTGTGTGTGTGTGAGAGAGAGAGAGAGAGAGAGAGAGAGAGAGAGAGAGAGAGTAAGGTGGTGAGGTAGTGTGATGGTGACATCATCATCACCATCATTCTGTGAATATTTTCTCCCCCTTCCTCGGATCAACGTTTTTATCCTCCCTCCATGTTCCCAGATGCTGCATAACCCTTGGGAATTTAGCGCTTCTCAGTAATAATAATAATTGTTATTATTATTATTATTATTAGTAGATGAATGGTACAGAGAACCAAGATGAAACACTTTCACCATCATTCACTCCATCACTGACTTGACAGAGACAAGCCGATACTGCAGTCCAGATGCCCCTCCAAACTGCAAATATCCCCACCCGTCCTTCAGAGTGCAGGCGCTGCACTTCCCACCTCCAGGACTCAACTCCGACAAACCGGTTTTCCCTAATCCCTTCATAAATGTCACCTTGTCTACACTCCGACAGCACGTCAAGTTATAAAAACCAGTTGCCTCCACTCACTCTTATCTAACACGTTTACACACGCTTGCTGGATGTTCAAAACCTCCTTCACCCCCTCCCTCCATCCTTCCCTAGGGCTACCCCAACCCCGCCTCCCCTCCTTTACAGATTTATACAACATCAAAGTAATCCTATTTTGCTCTATCCTCTCTAAATGTCCAAACCACAATTTTCTTGGATCAACACACACACTAGTGTACGTATTTTGCAGGTGCATAATGTACATATATCTTGTCCACCACTTGCAGTACTCTGGCCACTGATAACCTGACCCACCGCACTTCACATGGCCTAATCACTTTATCTTAGCACTTAGCTCGTTAGTCTTGTCAGTGTGTTGGCGGTAGGAGCGTGTGTGTGGTGACTGCCACCACCTGTCTTTACCTGCCACCACCTGCCCTCACCTGTCACCACCTGACCTCACCTACCACCACCTGCCCTCACTTGTCTTTATCTGACCTCACCTGCCACCACCTGCCCTCACTTGCTCTTATCTGATCTCATCTGCCACCAGCTGCTCTCAACTGCTCTCATATGCCACCATCTACCCTCACTTGCCCTTATCTGCCATCACCTGCCACCACCTTTCCTCACCTGCCTTATCTGCCATCACCTGCCACCACCTGTCCTCACCTGCCTTATCTGCCATCACCTGCCACCACCTGTCCTCACCTGCCCTTATGTGACCTCACCTGCCACCACCTGTCCTCACTTGCCCCTATCTGACCTCACCTGCCACCACCTGTCCGTCATTAACCCTCTTCAACCAGCTATTCCATAATAGTCTTAATTGTGAGCTTTAGATTAAGCAGACGGTAGTGGCTAGTTTATTGTGCACCTCACATCTATCCTCTGAACGGTAGTGGCTAGTTTATTGTGCACCTCTCATCTATCCTCTGAACGGTAGTGGCTAGTTTATTGTGCACTCCACATCTATCCTCTGAACGGTAGTGGCTAGTTTATTGTGCACCTCACATCTATCCTCTGAACGGTAGTGGCTAGTTTATTGTGCACCTCTCATCTATCCTCTGAACGGTAGTGACTAGTTTATTGTGCACCTCTCATCTATCCTCTGAATGGTAGTGGCTAGTTTATTGTGCACCCCACATCTATCCTCTGAAAGGTAGTGACTCGTTTATTGTGCACCTCACATCTATCCTCTGAACGGTAGTGGCTAGTTTATTGTGCACCTCACATCTATCCTCTGAACGGTAGTGGCTAGTTTATTGTGCACCTCTCATCTATCCTCTGAACGGTAGTGACTAGTTTATTGTGCACCTCACATCTATCCTCTGAACGGTAGTGACTAGTTTATTGTGCACCTCACATCTATCCTCTGAACGGTAGTGACTAGTTTATTGTGCACCTCACATCTATCCTCTGAACGGTAGTGACTAGTTTATTGTGCACCTCACATCTATCTCTGAACGGTAGTTCTAGTTTTGTGCACCTCTCATCTATCCTCTGAACGGTAGTGGCTAGTTTATTGTGCACCCCACATCTATCCTCTGAACGGTAGTGACTAGTTCATTGTGCACCCCACATCTATCTTCTGAACGGTAGTGACTAGTTTATTGTGCACCCCACATCTATCCTCTGAACGGTAGTTGCTAGTTTATTGTGCACTCCACATCTATCCTCTGAACGGTAGTGGCTAGTTTATTGTGCACCTCACATCTATCCTCTGAACGGTAGTGACTAGTTTATTGTGCACCTCACATCTATCCTCTGAACGGTTGTGACTAGTTTATTGTGCACCTCACATCTATCCTCTGAACGGTAGTGACTAGTTCATTGTGCACCCCACATCTATCCTCTGAACGGTAGTGACTAGTTTATTGTGCACCTCTCATCTATCCTCTGAACGGTAGTGACTAGTTCATTGTGCACCCCACACCTATCCTCTGAACGGTAGTGACTAGTTTATTGTGCACCTCTCATCTATCCTCTGAACGGTAGTGACTACTTTATTGTGCACCCCACATCTATCCTCTGAACGGTAGTGACTAGTTTATTGTGCACCCCACATCTATCCTCTGAACGGTAGTGGCTAGTTTATTGTGCACTCCACATCTATCCTCTGAACGGTAGTTGCTAGTTTATTGTGCACCTCACATCTATCCTCTGAACGGTAGTAGCTAGTTTATTGTGCACCTCACATCTATCCTCTGAACGGTAGTGCTAGTTTATTGTGCACCTCATCTATCCTCTGAACGGTAGTGACTAGTTATTGTGCACCTCACATCTATCCTCTGAACGGTAGTGGCTAGTTTATTGTGCACCTCACATCTATCCTCTGAACGGTAGTGGCTAGTTTATTGTGCACCTCTCATCCATCCTCTGAACGGTAGTGATTAGTTCATTGTGCACCTCACATCTATCCTCTGAACGGTAGTGACTAGTTTATTGTGCACCCCACATCTATCCTCTGAACGGTAGTGCTAGTTATTGTGCACCCCACATCTATCCTCTGAACGGTAGTGACTAGTTTCATTTGCACCTCTCATCTATCCTCTGAACGGTAGTGACTAGTTCATTGTGCACCCCACATCTATCCTCTGAACGGTAGTGGCTAGTTTATTGTGCACTCCACATCTATCCTCTGAACGGTAGTGACTAGTTCATTGTGCACCCCACATCTATCCTCTGAACGGTAGTGACTAGTTTATTGTGCACCTCACATCTATCCTCTGAACGGTATTGACTAGTTTATTGTGCACCTCTCATCTATCCTCTGAACGGTAGTGACTAGTTCATTGTGCACCTCTCATCTATCCTCTGAACGGTAGTGGCTAGTTTATTGTGCACCTCTCATCTATCCTGCTGGACGTAGTGACTAGTTCATTGTGCACCTCTCATCTATCCTCTGAACGGTAGTGACTAGTTCATTGTGCACTCTCATCTATCCTCTGAACGGTAGTGACTAGTTTATTGTGCACCTCTCATCTATCCTCTGGACGGTAGTGACTAGTTCATTGTGCACCTCTCATCTATCCTCTGAACGGTAGTGACTAGTTCATTGTGCACCTCTCATCTATCCTCTGAACGGTAGTGACTAGTTCATTGTGCACCTCTCATCTATCCTCTGAACGGTAGTGACTAGTTCATTGTGCACCTCTCATCTATCCTTGAACGTAGTGACTAGTTCATTGTGCACCTCTCATCTATCCTCTGGACGGTAGTGACTAGTTCATTGTGCACCTCTCATCTATCCTCTGAACGGTAGTGGCTAGTTTATTGTGCACCTCTCATCTATCCTGTGAACGATAGTGACTAGTTCATTGTGCACCTCTCATCTATCCTCTGAACGGTAGTGACTAGTTCATTGTGCACCTCTCATCTATCCTCTGAACGGTAGTGGCTAGTTTATTGTGCACCTCACATCTATCCTCTGAACGGTAGTGACTAGTTCATTGTGCACCTCTCATCTATCCTCTGAACGGTAGTGACTAGTTTATTGTGCACCCCACGTCCATCATGTACAAAGTAGCGCCTAGGTATAAGATGGCAAGGAAGGAGCCCAAGAGCTAGGCCCCACAAAGGTTAACAGGAGCACATTTGGATATGCGTTTATAAGTATATTTCTTACTAGTATATTTAGATTATTTGCTCATAATGTCTATCATTTTGTTTACACTAAGATAACGTGAAGTATCACGCAGGTTATTACGCTCTGTATATTACTCAACAAGTGTGATAAAAGCCAACGGCTTCTTTAGTTAAATACATAAAAGAACGGTGGAAGAAGAGGAGTTTAAGGTAATCGGTCCCTGAGCTTAGGATCGACTCCAGGCTGAGGGACTGATCACCTCAAACTCCTTCTCATCTTCCACCGTGCATCTCTGTATTGGACTGAAGAAGCCACTGGCTGGCGAAACATTTCTAGAATAAAGATACCCAAATGTTGCATATGTGTCTCATTTTTGGTTTTCTAAAGTATTTTAAGCACTCAACAAGTGTTTGATGAGGAACGTAGTGTTTAAGAGAGTGACTTGACATTTAGTTTCTATCTTTGTAATACCTTTCAATACTATCGAGAGTTTTGCTGAAGCCGGGCCCTGGACCAGGCTTGTGTGGTGCCTTCCTGATCAAGCATTCTGTTACTGCTGGCGGACCGCTGGTTGATCATCGTGTGTATACCAAGTGCCATAAGTATCTGACGTACCGAAACGTCTGATTTATCTCCACTTTATGAATTAGTAAAGAAGTGTTCCAGCCACGGCAGTGTGAGATTTGTTGTGTATGATTGACATCTGTTCGACACTTATATGTTTCGGAGATTATTTAAGATCTGATCTTCGTGAGATTTCCTGTGTAAAACGTTATTTTTTAAGTCATATTTCGAAGAATTACGTAATAGTGCTGGAGTCTGTCAGAGCTGACCTTGGTGGCAGGTCTGGGATTCATCTCCACAAGCTGCTCACCAGCTCCTTCCACTTATTCGCAAGTCTGCAAGTCTGACTCTGCATAACTAATTCCTAACATAGAATGCAGCAGACCTATTGGCCTATACTAGGTAGGTCCTTCTCAAACCCAAACCCACTAACAAAAATATCTGTTCAACCCATTTTTAATACTTGCCAACGGTGCTGTTACTCATCCAGAGTGGTCTAACATGTCACTCACTCCTAAACCATTCTGGTGAGTTTCCTGAGTATTTTCTACGTCGTAATTATGTGTCCCCCTAACTCTTTGCATGAGATTCAGCACTTTCAGCTAAACTAATCTGGTGACAAATTTCTAAATATTCATCAAACAGTCTGTTCCTGTCTAAGCCTCTATGGGCACACAGTGAGTACAACTAACTAGAATCTCTCGTGTTTAACCAAGAGTGGATCGCACCTTGACATTGCTTGTGTTGAATGATCAACATGGTTTTACCGCCTCACATAAAGTGTATTAAAGAGTACAATAATGCTGCCAGTGCTGATGTACACTCACAACACTTACAACACTTCTTGTATACCGTAGGTTCCTCTGTTGTGTTGACCTCTCACCTCAGCTAGATTCCTCTGTTGTGTTGACCACGCTTGTCACCTAGCTTCCTCTGTTGTGTTGACCCCTCACCTCAGCTAGGTTCCCCTGCTGTGTTGACCCCTCACCTCACCTAGGTTCCTCTGTTGTGTTGACCCCTCACCTCACCTAGGTTCCTCTGTTGTGTTGACCCCGCTTGTCACCTAGGTTCCTCTGTTGTGTTGACCCCTCACCTCACCTAGGTTCCTTTGTTGTATTGACCCCGCACGTCACCTAGGTTTCCCTACTGAGTTGAACCCTCACCTCACCTACACACAGAGAAGTCATTACTTGAAGGTTCTGACAACACTGTATATCATGCTGACACACCCATCTCATCCAGTGATGGTAGGAAGGTGTTGTTCATGGTAGTGGAAGTGGGGAGGTGTTGTTCATGGTAGTGGAAGTGGGGAGGTGTCGTTCATGGTAGCGGAAATGACGAGGTGTTGTTCATGGTAGTGGAAGTGGGGAGGTGTTGTTCATGGTACTGGAAGTGGGGAGGTGTTGTTCATGGTACTGAAAGTAAGGTGTTTTTCATGGTAGTATAAATGGGGAGGTGTTGTTCATGGTACTGGAAGTGGGGAGGTGTTTTTCATGGTAGTATAAATGGGGAGGTGTTGTTCATGGTAGTGGAAGTGGGGAGGTGTTGTTCATGGTACTGGAAGTGGGGAGGTGTTTTTCATGGTAGTATAAATGGGAAGGTGTTGTTTATGGTAGTGACAGTGGAGAGGTCTTGTTCATGGTAGTGACACAGGAGAGGAGTTGTTCATGGTAGTGACAGTGGAGAGGTGTCGTTCATGGTAGTGGCAGTGGAGAGGTGATGTTCATGGTAGTAACACAGGACAGGTGTTGTTCATGTAGTTACAGCGAAGAGGTGTTGTTCATGGTAGTGGAAGGAGGCGTTGTTCATGGTAGTAGCAGTGGGGAGGCGATGTTCATGGTAGTGCAAGTGGGGAGGTGTTATTTATGGTAGTGGAAGTGGAGAGGTGTTGTTCATGGTAGTGACACAGAAGAGGTGTTGTTCATGGTAGTGGAATTGAAGTGGTGTTGTTCATGGTAGTAGCAGTGGGGAGGTGTTGTTCATGGTAGTAACAGTGGAGAGGTGCTGCTAATGGTAGTGACAGTGGAAAAGTGTTGCTCATGGTAGTGATATAAGAGAGGTGTTGTTCATGGTAGTGACAGTGGAGAGGTGTTGTTCATGGTGGTGAGAGTGGAGAGGTGTTTTCATGGTAGTGACAGTGGAGAGGTGTTTATGGTAGGGAGAGTTTAGAGGTGTCGTTCATGGTAGTGGCAGTGGAGAGGTGTTGTTCATGGTAGTGACACAGGAGAGCTATTGTTCATGGTAGTGACACAGGAGAGGTGTTGTTCATGGTAGTGACAGTGGAGAGGTGTTGTTCATGGTAGTGACAGTGGAGATGTGTTGTTCATGGTAGTGACAGTGGAGAGGTCTTTTTCATGGTAGTGACAGTGGAGAGGTCTTGTTTATAGTAGTGACAGTGGAGAGGTGTTGTTCATGGTAGTGACAGTGGAGAGATCTTGTTCATGGTAGTGACAGTGGAGAGGTCTTGTTTATGGTAGTGACAGTGGAGAGGTGTTGTTCATGGTAGTGACAGTGGAGAGGTGTTGTTCATGGTAGTGACAGTGGAGAGGTCTTGTTCATGGTAGTGACAGTGGAGAGGTCTTGTTCATGGTAGTGACAGTGGAGAGGTCTTGTTCATGGTAGTGACAGTGGAGAGGTCTTGTTCATGGTAGTGACAGTGGAGAGGTCTTGTTCATGGTAGTGACACAGGAAAGATGTCGCTCATGGTAGTGACAGTGGAGAGGTGTTGTTTATGGTAGTGACACAGGAAAGATGTCGCTCATGGTAATGTCAGTGGAGAGGTTTGATGTAATAAGCAATGAAGAGAAAGTGTTGCTTTTACTACCAGTGTACTGGAGAAGAGTCACTAGAAGGAGTAGTGTGGGCGTTAATGTTGGCAGGGGTAGTGTAGGGGTTAATGTTAGCAGGGGTAGTGTAGGGGTTAATGTTAGCAGGGGTAGTGTAGGGGTTAATGTTGGCAATGGGTAGTGTAGGGGTTAATGTTAGCAGGGGTAGTGTAGGGGTTAATGTTAGTAGGGGTAGTGTAGGGGTTAATTTTAGCAGGGTAGTGTAGGGTTAATGTTAGCAGGAGTAGTGTAGGGGTTAATGTTAGCAGGGTAGTGTAGGGTTAATGTTAGCAGGGAAGTGTAGGGTTAATGTTAGCAGGGTAGTGTAGGGTTAATGTTAGCAGGGGTAGTGTAGGGGTTAATGTTAGCAGGAGTAGTGTAGGGGTTAATGTTAGCAGGGGTAGTGTAGGGGTTAATGTTAGCAGGGGAAGTGTAGGGGTTAATGTTAGCAGGGGTAGTGTAGGGGTTAATGTTAGCAGGGGTAGTGTAGGGGTTAATGTTAGCAGGAGTAGTGTAGGGGTTAATGTTAGCAGGGGTAGTGTAGGGGTTAATGTTAGCAGGGGAAGTGTAGGGGTTAATGTTAGCAGGGGTAGTGTAGGGTTTAATGTTGGCAATGGGTAGTGTAGGGGTAAATGTTAGCATGGGTAGTGTAGGGGTTAATGTAAGCAGGGGTAATGTGAGGGTTAATGTTGGCAGTGGTAGTGTAGTGGTTAATGTTAGCAGGGGTAATGTGGGGGTTAATGTTGGCAGGGGTAGTGTAGGGGTTAATGTTGGCAGGGGTAGTGTAAGGGTTAATGTTAGCAGGGAGGGTAGTGTAAGGGTTAATGTTAACAGGGGTAATGTGGGGTTAATGTTGGCAGGGTAGTGTGGGGGTTAATGTTGGCAGGGCTAATGTGGGGTTAATGTTGGCAGGGGTAGTGTGGGGGTTAATGTTGGCAGGGGTAGTGTAAGGGTTAATGTTGGCAGGGGTAGTGTGGGGGTTAATGTTGGCAGGGGTAGTGTGGGGGTTAATGTTGGCAGGGGTATTGCAGTGGTTAATGTTGGCAGGGGTAGTGTGGGGGTTAATGTTGGCAGGGGTATTGCAGTGGTTAATGTTGGCAGGGGTAGTGTGGGGGTTAATGTTGGCAGGGGTATTGCAGTGGTTAATGTTGGCATGGGTAATAAGTAGCAGAGAGAGTAGGTCGTGGACTTAGTGGGTTGATGATAGTGATAATGAAGAATATTGTTGCTTTTAGTGAGAGTGAAAGAAAATAATGTTGGTGATAGTGAATCATGACCTACCTCCTCCCACAGAAGATGCCGACCTTCCCGACAGTGGTTCTGCGGTCCATGATGGCTTGGAAATGGTCTCGGGACCACCACCACCATCATGCCCACCACAGCGAGACAAACAGCGAGCAATCTGGATTCTGGCAAAAGCTGATGGTGGGTTAGCGTTCTAGTATTTATTTATTAGCTCAAGTACTTTCACACTTCTCAGTGCGTCATCAAGAGCTGTGCAAATGTTACCTTTGCAATATTGCACATCTGATGACGCACTGAGAAGCGTGAAAGTACTTAAGCTAAAGATTTTAACCCCCCGTGCCTTGTCTTGCATTGTTAAGATCGCTTGTTTGCGATTGTTTTGCATATATATATATATATATATATATATATATATATATATATATATATATATATATATATATAAATGTGTTCAGATATTTGGGAGTGGATGTGTCAGCAGATGGGTATATGAAGGATGAGGTGAATCATAGAATTAACGATGGGAAAAAGGTGAGTGGTGCACTGAGGAGCTTGTGGAGACAGATAACTTTATCCATGAAAGCAAAGAGGGGAATGTATGAGAGAATAGTTATACCAACACTTTTATGGGTGTGAGACATGGGTTGTGAATGTTGCAACAAGGAGAAGGCTGGAGGAAGTGGAGATGTCATGTCTGAGGGCAATGTGTGGTGTGAATATAATGCAGAAAATCCGTAGTTTGGAGATTAGGAGGTGTGGGATTACCAAAACTAATATCTAGGGAGCTGAGGAGGGGTTATTGAGATGGTTTGGACATATAGAGAGGATGAAACAGAATAGAATGACTTCGAGAGTGTATAAATCTGTAGTGGAGAGAAGGCGGGGTAGGGGTCGGCCTAGAAAAGGTTGGAGGGAGGGGGTAAAGGTGGAGACAAATGGTTTTTAGGACTTGACGTGCTGTTGGAGTGTAAACAAGGTAACATTTATGAAGGGTTTCAGGAAAACCAGCAAGCCGGACTTGATTCCTGGAGATAAGAAGTACAGTGCCGGCACTCTGAAGGAGGGGTGTTAATGTTGCAGTTTTGTAGCTGTAGTGTAAGTACGCCTCTGGCAAGACAGTGATGGAGTGAATGATATATAGTATATAAATATATTTATATATATATATATATATATATATATATATATATATATATATATATATATATATATATATATATATATATATAATATATATATATATCATTATACATATATAAACTACTGCTATTTTTGTCTTGACTGAGGCGACGACCTTGGCCAGTAGAAGTGGGTGTCAGTATGTTAATTTAGGTAAACTTGACTGGTGAGAGGTTGCTAATGGATATTATGGTTGTCTTCTTTGTTCGTTGTTTTCATTTTTGTTCGTCATCTCTCTAACTCACTCTTTTTCTTTTTATTTACTTATTTCCTCCCCTCATTCTCCTTTTTTTTTTTTCTTCTCCTTCCTTTTTTTCTTTTTCTTTTCCCTTTCTTACTATATATATCCGAAAATAATAATTAACACAGAATGGACTGGTTAAATCATGACGGTGTTGTATATGGGGTGTGTTGACGCACACACAAGTGCGTCACCAGGACTGACACGACAACACCTTCATGACCAGGCCAACACTGACTGCACCACTGGTAAAGTAACTAAACATTCACAACATTACAGTTTGTACTGAAATGAATACATGATCAACTGAACATTTATTACCCGGTTCTCGAGGTGATATTGAGTTTTGTTTAATGGGATCTTTGGTAACAGTGGAATCAATCAGATCATTTAAAGCAAGAAGTGGTGGGAGGCTCGAGCTTTCGTCCAGTAATAGCCAGGCAAATATGCTGTTTATGTGTGTTTGCCGCAATGACGGATCAGTTTGGATTTTTTTCAGACTCTACTCTGCAATATGTTTGTATGTACACTTCCAGCCCCATGACATTTAATAATATTTACTGAAGAGCATTCATGAGGGATAGTTGGTAGAATGTAAAGTTGGAGCCAGCTATGAGCTATGTCTCATATAAAGGAAACAACCTTTATAAAGTGAGTGACGTGCGGTTTCTTGTTTACATAAGCTGACTTGCTATGTTGTGTGAACATTTTGGTTAATTCATTCTTGAGAACAATGAAGGATCTTGCATAGCAAAATGACTTAAAAAAGATACTACCACTTGTGGCTCAGTGCCACCTTTAGTGACACTCAGTGAGGTCATTCATGCCATGACTCTCAGTGCGACTTTTTTGTAACTCAGTGTGGCCTTTTGTGATCCTCAGCGAGGTCATTCCTTCAGAGATGATATTTAAAATATCTTTGAAGTAGACATCCTACATCAACGGACCTCTTGCACTTGCTTGTAGAATGTAGGAACAATTCAGTGGTTTTCATTTAGTGTTTTATTAAGAAATATATCAAGAATAAGATGTGCTGCAACAATTTTGTTACTTTTATTGAATGTATTATTAAGCACTTGAATAAAAACAGAATCATGACAAAAAATCAATGACGTGCAGAACAGAGCAGGATGCAAGTAATTTTTTTTTTTTTTAAAGACGACCTAAACCTGTGAGTAAGATCGAACTCCACAACAAGGAAAACTAATGGTGTTACTTACGAGCAATAATCTGGCAACTAACAATAACGTTACAACAATCATTGATGTTACATCAATGATGTTAAAACAATCAATGATGTTACAACAAACGACGACGTTGCGTATGCAATGGAGTTATGACAAGCAATTGGATTCCAGATAACTACTGTGCTACCAAAAACAATGGGCGTACATAAAAGTAAGAACATGATAATAAAACATGATAATAAGATGTCACAAGAGTGCCAAGACGTCACAAGGGTGCCAGTACGTCGCTGTGATATGTTCCGTCAAATACATCAAAACATTTTTTTTTTAGTGTGGTTACAAAACTGATGGATGCTTCATGCAGTGCCGCGTCGCACATGTGCACAAGCTCAATACTGGTTCATCTGCAACATTTCCTTGGACCATAAGAGTCAGACGAATAATGTCAAGTGACATAGTGAATATTTTTTCATTCATCAAAGGTCTTCGTCCATAACCATAACTTTGCAAAATTTATTAAATAAATTGGGTTTTTAGTTTCCATGAAAATATAACTGTGAATGCCTCTTCATATCGGCTTCAAACTCCGAGTGCTGCTGTGTTGTGCTACCGTGATATATCCGGAAGACCAACCTTCCCCCCCCCCTTCCCCCTCAATCCCTCTCCAAAATACAGATTCTTGTTAAGGAAAACTCTACGGAAATCGTCCACCGTGTTTCGGTAAGTGATTCCTTTGATATTTTTACGGCGTTTGACTTGATTGAGCTCTAGCTCCTGGGCATCTTGCGGGTGTTAAACTTCTACTTGCATCTGCATGCAATCGGGACCAGTGGAGCAGAAGGTAATATGAAAGTGGTCATCATCGTAATCAAGAGATGAAGCAGCCTATGTCTTCGGGGACTCCTCGGGATTTGACTGTGGTGCTACAGCAGGACTGTCACTGGAGGTACGAAGGATCGCCTCTGCGGGCCGTAAACTTGAGATGTTAGCAAAACCATATTTTGAGGCTCAAGTGATTGGAAAGTATTTATGTTTGGGGACAAGTTAAGAGAGCCTTCTCTCAAAATATTTTCTTGAGCCTCCTGCAGAAAATAGATGGCTGCATCCACGGTTTTAGCAAGAGGCACCTCGTCATTAAGCTACCCAAGATTCAATTAATTGGAAAGTATTCATGTCCGGGAAGAGGCCTAGAGAGCCTACTCTCCGCATCTTTTCCAGAGACATCAACGGTAAAAGGTTATCGAGATATGAGTTGTCTAGAAGCACTTCTCCATTAAGGCTCTTCACCTTCAGGAGCTTAAGGAGGCAGCTGGAATCTCTAACTTGTCAGTGTTGTAGAGTGGTAATAGTCAAAGTTGATGCCAGGTAAGGAGGTGGAATGAGCGAGGCAGGGGAGAGTGTAGATGCAGTACCGACAGGTAGGTGAATACACACAAAACACACACACACACACTATATATATATATATATATATATATTATTGTGACCACGAACAAGTGGTATTGAATCAATAACAACACTGCGACTACCCGAGGATTCGAACCCATGTCGTTTTGGCCCTGCCTTGTGGTGAGCGAAAATCACATGACGCCTTAGACCAGATGACCACACAATCCTACACGAACCAAGCACCCAGCCAAGCTAGGTGTGTTACTCTTGGTCCGAGGACATACAGACGGGGATAAGAATGAAAATTAGCTTAGTCACTCACACCACCGCATGTCCTCGGACCAAGAGTAACACACCTAGTTTGGCTGGGTGCTTGGTTCTTGTAGGATTGTGTGGCCTGTGTGCTAAGGCGTCATGTGATTTCGCTACCACAAGGCAGGGCCAAAACGACATGGGTTCGAATCCTCGGATATCGTGTTGATTATTTATTGATATATATATATATATATATATATATATATATATATACCTACGATTTTGGCTCTTCTTGCCGAATAAGGCAAGCAAAATTTGTTTATGCAATAATTTCGCAAAAATCATTCTGAACTAACGAAAAAATATATTTCATTGTGTTTATTCATTATTATATTAATGTTAACGTATCTAAAATATATTTAGTTGGGTTCGGATAAATTAAATTGCGCTTGTTGTAATAAGGTTAGGTAGGTTTTCAAAGTTTCTCTTGGTACAAAATTATAAATTTTACATTAACATAAATGAAACAAATATGTCTTTAAACGTATAAGAGAAAATTTTAGAGAGGACTTAATTTTAGATGAGTTCTTGCTAATTGACCAGTTTTACCTAATCGGCACGACATATATATATATATATATATATATATATATATATATATGCAAGACAACCACTATGAACAAATAGAGGAATTCCAAGCGCTTTCGTGACTACTCACATTATCATTATCATAGTTCCTTGATAATGTGAGTAGTCACAAGCCTTGAATTCCTATTTGTTCATAGTGGTGTCTTCATATTCTGATATCACCTGATTACTGTGATCTTTTTGCATATATATATATATATATATATATATATATATATATATATATATATATATATATATATATATATATACACATATGCTTAACAATTCTCAAAGAAGCGAAATTATTTCCAAACACTATCTCTCAGTCCACAGCAGGATTCGAACCTGCAAACTCGACATCAGAATACACAGTAGTTTATCCACATAGCCAGTCTCCAGATCTGTAGAACAACCACTAAAAAGAATAGTGAACATTCAATTGCTTTCGTGATTTTTCATATTATCAAGTAACTGTAAAAATAAAAGATCAGCAGAAAGGCATGGACGAGATTACACTTCGGGGTCCACTTACAACACCTGACTTTTTTATGCTGATGTAGTTAGGTAGCCAAGGACCAGTCATACACAGCTTACATTCTACCCAAGCTTTATGATTTTAACTTGTCTAATGTATCTAAAATTTAAAAAGAAGAACTTAAGTTTTTTTCTTTTTCTGGCCACCCTGCCTCGGTGGTCACCCTTCCTCGGTGGCCACCCTACCTCGGTGGCCACCCTGCCTCGGTGGCCACCCTGCCTCGGTGGGAGACGTTCGGTGTGTTAAAAAAAAAATCTCACCCCTCCAGTTACCTTAGCCATTCCTGTCACCCCTTCTCCACCCACTCTCCTCTACCTTCACACTCTAACATTCTCACTCACACTCTCCCCCTTTCCCTTCAATAGATCAATGCATTTGACGGGTGTCAATGAATTACGCACACAGGAAGCGTGTGTGTTTGTAGAGGTACACGCGCACGCATATACACACTTGTCTTCACCCACACATACACTTAATATTGTTACGGCGCTGTGACTCGATCAGTAAGGTTGATGACAATTGGGTTTGGTTAGGGACATTACGGGTGATCGTGTAGACACGTAAATACTCTCCCTACAACAACGCATACATTGTGTGAGAGGCGCAGAGCGACCTATAACCTTCCTTCATTTACTAGGTATGCTGTGCCAGCTTGAACAACACGCTTGGCTACGTTCAGAAGCTTAATCATGTACAAAAGTTTGCATGTTGACTAATCCTCGAACTATGGAAAATGAATTACGAGAAAAGGATCACAGGCACTGCACTAAACAATGAGGGAAGACATGAAAGCGACATAGAAGATACTCAGAAAATAAGACGGCGAATAAAGGTTGATTGACGGATCCACAACGAAGTTTTTTAAACGGTTCCTTAGTCTCAATTTATAAGGAAAGTTGAATGAGCTATATGAGCAAGTGTTGGAAGCGAGCTCCACACAGCTTCAGTTGCAGGTACGGTAGGGATCAAGAGGCCAGAAACCAACAAAAGTTGGTTGATTATAAATTAGGAGACTGTGTCAGGAGATGAGAGTCAACCCAAGCAAACACACCAACGTTGAGCTGAAGTATTAAAGGTGACTACACGGCCGCCAAGATGATGTTTACATGGAAGCAAATTAATGTTCCTTGTTAATTAACACGTTAAAACCCCAGCGCAACAAGAGGTCCAGTGCCACAAGGTGTCCAGTGCCACGAGGTGTTCGGTGCAACGAGGTGTTCGGTACCAGGAGGCGTGAAACATCACGAGAGGTCCAGTACTACAATTACTAACAGCGTGAGCAGTGCCATCGCTACACCATTCCTGACGTGCCCCTTCACCTGACGCTTACTGAGTACACTTCAGGCAACAGCAGATCAGCTACTCTTTGCTGTTTACATCTACTATAGTTGTTACTGCTGCTTTCACTGCTGGTATTGCTGTTGCTGCTGCTACTGCCGTTGCTGCTGCTGCTGCTGCTGCTGCTGCTGCTGCTGCTGCTGCTGCTCTGCTACTGCTGCTGGACCTGGATGAATGGTGTCACCTGCATCCTTTTTCAACTATGAAAATGTGGAACGACATTCTCGGGCGAAAGATAGTAAGAATTCTCAATTTTACTCTCCGTCTATCTATATGTCTGTCGTCTGTTCTTTTCTCTGTCTGTCTGTCTGTCTGTCTGTCTGTCTCTGTCTGTCTCTCTCTCTCTCTTCTGTGGATTCCTTCACAATTTGCTTCAGGAAATCGCTTAGTCTTGCCTCCTGCAGCACCACTCTGAAGTATTTAACCCACAACGAGGGAAGAGGTTCTCCTAATCGATTTTGTCTGTGAAAACGCATTTTCCATTACCTGTCTGTAGCACCAGTAGCAGAGCTGAGCTCCAAGTGGTCAGTCTTCAGGGTGAAGAATGTCGTGAAGACCTTTAAAGTTTAAAGTAGTTGTAGTACATGCTACCACAACCTTGATAGTACCAGTAGTTGAAGCATATCCTAAATCTATCTTGATAGTACCAGTAATTTTAACACATGCTACCACCAGGATGGTAGTAACAGTAGTTGTAGCACATGCTACCTCCACTTGAATAGTTCCAGTAATTGAAGTATTTGATGAAGATGGACGTAATCCTGGGGCTTGTACACCTTCTCGTAGCTTTATCAGCACGATAGCAAAAATACGAATAAGCAAAAAGGGCAAAAATAAGCATGCAAGTATAATGTATAATTTATATACACCATGTACAGAATAAGAAGGTTGAGAGTAAGCGACACAGTGAGAACAGTGAGTGACCAGACTTGAGGTAAGTCTGCCAGTGTTGATCCACGAGTCCCAGACATCGTTTCATAATTTTGGCAGACTTCCCTGTGATTGGTTGGATTGAACCAGGCGGTTTTAGCCTAGTGTGTGTGTGTATGTGTACTCACCTATTTGTGGTTGCAGAGATCGAGTCATAGCTCCTGGCCCTGCTTCTTCACTGATCACTACTAGGTCACTCTCTCCCTGCTCCATGAGCTTTATCAAACCTCGTTTTAAAACTATGAATGGTTCCTGCCTCCACTACGTCACTTTCCAGACTATTCCACTTCCTGACAACTCTCTGACTGAAGAAATACTTCCTAACATCACTTTGACACCTAAGTCTTCAACTTCCAATTGTGACCCCTTGTTTCTGTGTCCCATCTCTGGAACATCCTGTCTTTGTCCACCTTGTCTATTCCTCGCAGTATTTTACATGTCTTCCAAACTGGTGCTGCATACTCCAATATGGGCCTGATGTACACGGTGTACAGAGTCTTGAACAATTCCTTGCTGAGGAATCAGAACGCTATTCTTAGGTTTGTCAGGCGCCCGTATGCTGCAGCAGTTATCTGGTTGATGTGCACCTCAGGAGATGTGTTCGGTATTATAATCACCCCACATCCTTTTCCTTGAGTGAGGTTTGCAGTCTTTGGCCACCTAGCCTATACTCTGTCTGCAGTCTTCTTTGCACTTCCCCGATCTTCATGACTTTGCATTTGGCCGGATTAAATTCGAGGAGCCAGTGTCCGGACCAGGCTTCCAGCCTGTCCAGGTCTCTTTGTAGTCCTGCCTGATCCTCATCCTATTTAATTCTCCTCATTAGCTTCATATCATCTGCAAACAGGGACACTTCTGAGTCTATTCCTTCCGTCATGTCATTCACATATACCAAAAAGAGACTTGCTCCTAGGACTGACCCCATTGGGCTCGTCACAGGCGCCCACTCTGACCTTTCTCAGGTATTCTCTCATCCATTGCAGTGCCTTTCCTGTTATGCATGCCTGATCCTCTAGCTTTTGAACTACCTTCTTGTGAGGAACTGTGTCGAAGACCTTCTTGCAGTCCAAGAAGATGCAGTCTACCCATCCCTCTCTTTCGTGTCTTACTTCCGTTACCTTGCCATAAAACTCCAGTAGGTTTGTCACACAGGATTTTCCTTCCCTGAAACCATGCTGGCTGTCGTTTATAAGCTTGTTCTTTTCTAGGTGCTCCACCACTCTCCTCCTGATAATCTTCTCCATGATTTTGCATTCTATACACGTCAGTAACACTGGTCTGTAGTTTAATGCATCATGTCTGTCTCCTGTCTTAAAAATTGGAACTACATTTGCTACCTTCCATACCTCAGGTAGTTGCCCAGTTTCGATGGATGTGTTGAAGATTTTTGTTAGTGGCACACACAGCGTCTCTGCTCCCTCTCTAAGGACCCACTTCCTAACATCCCTGTGATTCATTTGAGTCTTAAACTTCCAACTGTGTCCCCTTGTTGCTGTGTCCCATCTCTGGAACATTCTGTCTCTGTCCACCTTGTCAATTCCTCTCAGTATCTTATATGTCGTTATCATGTCCCCCCTATCTCTCCTGTCCTCCAGTGTCGTCAGGTCGATTTCCCTTAACCTCTCCTCGTAGGACATTCCCCTTAGCTCCGGGACTAGTCTTGTTGCAAACCTTTGCTTCTTCACGTGCTTGGCTAGATGTGGGTTCCAAACTGGTGCTGCATACTCCAGTATGGGCCTAACGTACACAGTATACAGGGTCCTGAACGATTCTTTATTAAGATGTCGGAATGCTGTTCTTAGGTTTGCTAGGCGCCCGTATGCTGCAGCAGTTATTTGGTTGATGTGCGACTCAGGAGATGTTCCTGGTGTTATACTCACCCCAAGATCTTTTTCCTTGATTGAGGTTTGCAGTCTCTGGCCCCCTAGACTGTACTCCGTCTGCGGTCTTCTTTGCCCTTCCCCAATCTTCATGATTTTGCACTTGGTGGGGTTGAACTCCAGGAGCCAATTGCTGGACCAGGCTTGCAGCCTGTCCAGATCCCTTTGTAGTTCTGCCTGGTCCTCGTCCGATTCAATTCTTCTCATCAACTTCACATCATCTGCAAACAAGGACACTTCGGAGTCTATTCCTTCCGTCATGTCGTTCACAAATATACCAGTAACAGCACTGGTCCCAGGACTGACCCCTGTGGAACCCCGCTCGTCACCGGCGCCCACTCTGTGTGTGTGTGTGTGTGTGTGTGTGTGAGTATGTGTGTGTACTCACCTAGTTTTGATTGCAGATGTCGAGTCACAGCTCCTGCCCCGCATTTTTGTGTGTGTGTGTGTGTGTGTGTGTGTGTGTGTGTGTGTCAGTCATAAAAGTTGCAAGAGCACTAACAGTAAGTAAACAATATTAGCACCGGTCTCCACCCTTCATCTGTGACGTTAATTGTTGGTAGGTCAGGTGAGTGGGAGCAGCTGATTGGGAAGCAGTTGAGTGGGAAGCAGCTGAGTGGTCAGCATGTGAGAGGCGAGCAAGTGAATGGGGAGCAGGTGAGTGGTGAACAAGGGAATGTTTGAGGGTGAGTGGGGGAGTATGTTTGGTGAGCAGGGGACTGTTCGAGGGTGAGTGGGGGAGCAGGGAAGACGTCTCCTACTCTCCTCCCACTCTATTTCGACTCTATCACCTGAGTAACAACTATTACCAACAATTAATTCAATTACTTCATAACCGTAGAGCAGACTGTTTCTCAGAAGCTTGTATGTACACACACACACACACACACACACACACACACACACACACACACACACACACACACACACACACAATAAACTTCACGTCTAAGGAAAATTCAGTCAGAGGAGGACAAGGCAGGACTACAGAGGGATCTGGACAGGCTGCAGGCCTGGTCCAGCAACTTGCTCCTGGAGTTCAACCCCACCAAGTGCAGTCATGAAGATTTGGGAAGGGCAAAGACGACCACAGACAGGCTAGGGTGCCAAAGACTATAAACCTCACTCAAGGAAAAGGATCTTGGGGTGAGTAAAATACCGAGCACATCTCCCGAGGCGCACATCAATCAAATAATTGCTGCAGCATACGGGCGCCTGGCAAACCTAAGAATATCTTTCCGACACCTCAGTAAGAAATTGTTCAAGACTCTGTACACCGTGTACGTCAGGTCCATTGGAGTATACAACACCAGTGTGAAACCCAGAACTGGTCAAGAACGTCAAGGACAGGAGGGATAGGGAGGACATGATAATGACATATAAAATACTGAGAAGAATTGACAAGGTGAATAGGGACAGGATGTTTCAGTGATTGGACATAGGAATAAGGAGTCACAATTGGAAGTTGACAACTTAGATGAATCATAGGTATGTTAAGAAGTATTTCTTCAGCCTTAGAGTTGCCGGGAAGTGGAACAATCTGGAGAGTGAAGTAGCAGAGGCAGGATTTATAAATAGCTTTGAGAAGAGGTACGATAAGGCTCCTGGAGCAAGGAGATAGTAGACCTAATAGCGATCAGCGAAGAGGTCGGGGCCATGATAACATCAGTGCCATGAGCTGCTTAGGGCAAATTAAAATTGTCATTTAGAATCTTAAACAAGGAATCTTTCAAACTGTTACTTAGCACTTATGTAAAACCAAAGGTTGAAAGACAGATGCCAGTAGCACCATGACTGTTGCTTTTACCTCTGGAACAAAGGAAGGAGAGGGAGGGGGCTGCGACCCTCGATAACACCATCAGTCATCGTTGCAACTGACCTTAATTATAATGTTGATGATGACGACGGTGAAGTGTGAGACACGTGACACTTTTCTTGATATCTCTCTTCTTATTGTTAGTTGTTACTTTCTTGTACTCTTCTTATTGTTAGTCAGCTTTTACTTTCTTTTACTCTTCTTATTGTTAGCCATCTGTTATTTTCTTTTACTCTTCTTATTGTTAGCCAGCTGTTACTTTCTTTTACTCTTCTTATTGTTAGTCAGCTGTTACTTTAATTTATTCTTCTTATTGTTAGTCAGCTGTTACTTTCTTTACTCTTCTTATTGTTAGCCAGCTGTTACTTTCTTTTACTCTTCTTATTGTTAGTCAGCTGTTACTTTCTTTTACTATTCTTATTGTTAGCCAGATGGTACTTTCTTTTACTCTTCTTATTGTTAGCCAGCTGGTACTTTCTTTTACTCTTCTTATTGCTAGTCAGCTGTTACTTTATTTTACTCTTCTTATTGCTAGTCAGCTGTTACTTTCTTTTACTCGTCTTATTGTTAGTCAGCTGTTACTTTCTTTTACTCTTCTTATTGCTAGTCAGCTGTTACTTTCTTTTACTCTTCTTATTGTGAGTCAGCTGTTACTTTCTTTTACTCTTCTTATTGTTAGTCAGCTGTTACTTTCTTTACTCTTCTTATTGTTAGCCAGCTGTTACTTTCTTTTACTCTTCTTATTGTTAGTCAGCTGTTACTTTCTTTTACTATTCTTATTGTTAGCCAGATGGTACTTTCTTTTACTCTTCTTATTGTTAGCCAGCTGTTACTTTCTTTTACTATTCTTATTGTTAGCCAGATGGTACTTTCTTTTACTCTTCTTATTGTTAGCCAGCTGGTACTTTCTTTTACTCTTCTTATTGTTAGTCAGCTGTTACTTTCTTTACTCTTCTTATTGTTAGTCAGCTGTTACTTTCTTTTACTCCTCTTATTGTTAGTCAGCTGTTACTTTCTTTACTCTTCTTATTGTTAGCCAGCTGGTACTTTCTTTTACTCTTCTTATTGTTAGTCAGCTGTTACTTTCTTTTACTATTCTTATTGTTAGCCAGATGGTACTTTCTTTTACTCTTCTTATTGTTAGCCAGATGGTACTTTCTTTTACTCTTCTTATTGTTAGCCAGCTGGTACTTTCTTTTACTCTTCTTATTGTTAGTCAGCTGTTACTTTCTTTACTCTTCTTATTGTTAGTCAGCTGTTACTTTCTTTTACTCTTCTTATTGTTAGTCAGCTGTTACTTTCTTCACTCTTCTTATTGTTAGTCAGCTGTTACTTTCTTTGAATTTCACTTTTCATGGTGGATAAATTCCGTCAGCTCATTACGTAGTTCTTGAATTTCCATTTCAGTGAAACGGTCGAAAGAATTCACCCCCACACACACCATTCACATCATTCATCATCATCATATCATACATCATCATAACACTACTACTAATAATAATAATATGGTTAATCAATATATAGAGAATTAGAGAAGATAATAACGATTTAAGAAATATCTTGAGGGAGATGGGAAAAACGGAGGGAAAGGAGAAGGAGTAATAGGAGAAGTAATAAGAGGAAGAAGAGGAGGGAAAAGGAAGAGATATAGTGTAAGACGAAAATGGAACGAAGGGGAAGGGAAAGGGAAGAGAAAGGGAAGATAAAGGGAAGGGAAGGGGTGACCCTCGTACACACTCACCCTCCTATTAAGAGGATAATTGTTTCAATTATTGAAAGTTGAAATCAAAACGTAAATAATTAAACAAGTGATTTGAGACCTTTTATGTAGTGTTTCTCAGTAGTTGCTACATAATGTGTAGTGTTTCTCAGTAGTTGCTACATAATGTGTAGTGTTTCTCAGTAGTTGCTCATAATGTGTGTTTCTCAGTAGTTGCTACATAATGTGTAGTGTTTCTCAGTAGTTGCTACATAATGTGTAGTGTTTCTCAGTAGTTGCTACATAATGTGTAGTGTTTCTCAGTAGTTGCTACATAATGTGTAGTGTTTCTCAGTAGTTGCTACATAATGTGTAGTGTTTCTCAGTAGTTGCTACATAATGTGTAGTGTTTCTCAATAGTTGCTACATAATGTGTAGTGTTTCTCAATAGCTGCTACATAATGTGTAGTGTTTCTCAATAGTTGCTACATAATGTGTAGTGTTTCTCAATAGTTGCTACATAATGTGTAGTGTTTCTCAATAGTTGCTACATAATGTGTAGTGTTTCTCAATAGTTGCTACATAATGTGTAGTGTTTCTCAATAGTTGCTACATAATGTGTAGTGTTTCTCAATAGTTGCTACATAATGTGTAGTGTTTCTCAGTAGCTGCTACATAATGTGTAGTGTTTCTCAATAGTTGCTACATAATGTTTAGTGTTTCTCAATAGTTGCTACATAATGTGTAGTGTTTCTCAATAGTTGCTACATAATGTGTAGTGTTTCTCAATAGTTGCTACATAATGTGTAGTGTTTCTCAATAGTTGCTACATAATGTGTAGTGTTTCTCAATAGTTGCTACATAATGTGTAGTGTTTCTCAATAGTTGCTACATAATGTGTAGTGTTTCTCAATAGTTGCTACATAATGTGTAGTGTTTCTCAATAGTTGCTACATAATGTGTAGTGTTTCTCAATAGTTACTACATAATGTGTAGTGTTTCTCAATAGTTGCTACATAATGTGTAGTGTTTCTCAGTAGTTACTACATAATGTGTAGTGTTTCTCAATAGTTACTACATAATGTGTAGTGTTTCTCAATAGTTACTACATAATGTGTAGTGTTTCTCAATAGTTGCTACATAATGTGTAGTGTTTCTCAGTAGTTACTACATAATGTGTAGTGTTTCTCAATAGCTGCTGCAGCATAATAAGTAAGGGCAATATATATATATATATATATATATATATGAGCTCTGAAAAGTTGAAAGTAAAAAAATATATATATATATATATATATATATATATATATATATATATATATATATATATCTTTACTTTCACACTTTTCAGAGCGTCGTCAGGAGCTGTGCAATGTTGCAAAGGTAGCAACAGGAAAAATAAAGGGAAGTTTTCTCAGAGTGTAATACAGTGAGAGACACCCACCAGCACTTCTCTCAGAATGAGAGAGGTGCTGGCCGAATGCCGCTTACCCACAAGTTTGCAGATTATAATAATAATAATAATGATATAATAATAATATATTGATTTACTACAAGTACATGTACAAGGTATACAGGGCTAGCTGACATCAGTGACATACTACTGTATAGAAAGCGGCTTGTTTTGCTGAGCATTTCGGGCAAATTAGATCATTTTTGTCCCAGGATGCGACCCACACCTGTCGACTAACACCCAGGTACCCATTTTACTGATGGGTGAACATAGACAACAGGTGTAAAGAAACACGCCCAATGTTTCTACCCTCGCTGGGAATCGAACCCAGACACTCGCCGTGACCCAGTGGCCACCAGGCCACTGGGTCACCAGGAGGTAGGATATCTAGATTTTAACTGCCAGCCCTAAGCTTCCTCTAACCGCTGACAACAGGTCATGTGATATAAGAGATTAAGTTACAATAGTGGATAATACACATACAAAATGCAGCTGATGTATGTAACCTTCTAATTAATAAAATAGAAGGAATGAATACAGTCATTTGTCAGCTGACAATGTTCAGGAAATACTCGGTAGGATCTACCTTATGTTGCTAAGTGTTGATTAATATACCTGTATTATTAATGGATCTCTCCCATATTCCAATTATTCTTTACAATAATAACTAGATAATTCCTGAATTTTTCTTTTAACTCCACTAACAACCTAATTTAGTAAACCATTAAACTAGTTGCAATCACCATGTTGCAATCAACTATGTGTACCTTTGTGCCTCTGTATCTAGTCAGGTTAGGACCTCAGTAGGTTTCTTTTGTTCTATCCTATTATATACACACATGTGCACCCATACCTAAATGAACCCTCCATGATGAACCTCCAAAGAACCCTCCATAATGAACCCTCCATAATGAACCCTCCATGATGAACCCTCCATAATGAACCCTCCATAATGAACCCTCCATGATGAACCCTCCATGACCACGTCCTTACTACTGATGTTATATCAGTCATGTTGGCTGAAACCACTTGGCTGTGTCTGTAACCTCACGATACCTTTATGCAGTAGTATCTAGGCGGGTTATACATTACGTCGACGTTCATGATGGACCTAACATTATGTTATATATTATATCGACGTTCATGATGGACCTAACATTATGTTATATATTATATCGACGTTCCCGACAGATGTAACATGATGCTCAGTGCGCAGACTCTGGTCTAACATCACCAGAACATCACGAGACCCCCTGGCATAATGACCCATCCTGCGATTTTGTATAACAGTTGTTTAAGGCTGTGCACAATAGACTCCATTAAATAGCTATCGAGTTTGTTCAGCCATAATTTGAGTTATATACGGCATTCTTTTCATGTTTCAAGAGAGAGGATTCATTTCTTTCCATGACAGAACAATTGGATACAATAATCTGGGCAGCAGCCCAACAGGTGGGTGATTACAAGAACCAACATGGTTAAATACAGCATTCGACTCCTGGCCCGTCCTGATTGAGTACTGGTGTTGGGATAATCTAGTTTCCAGAGGTTTACCTGTCTGACCAATATATGAGAGCGGGCACAGAGTGCTCGAGGGTTCGAGTCTCGGCCAGTGCAGTTGATATTTGCTTAAGAGAATAAGAGAAGACCATTTAAGTTATATCACTTATGATGTGGACCAGATCTGGAGGACGCAGTCTTAGAGGACAATGAACCTCACCATGGCATGTCCTATCACCCAGACGCTCCGTGTCAGGCAGTAATTTTGGCAGTTCTAGTGTCAACATTGCTGTTGACGTGTAGTCGCTGTTATAACTATGGTCATTCCTTAAGATTGTACTCATCGCCGTGATAACTAGGGTAATTAAGCTGGTAGTGATCGCCGTGATAACTATGGTCATGAAGCTGGCAGTGACCTCCATGAAAACTTTGGTCATTAAGCTGGCCGCGACCCCGTGATAACAATAGTTATTCATTAAAAGGAATTAATGAAAGTTTTCCCTGAAGTTGCTATAGTTGACATGTTCAGAAAAGGCATATAAAAGTTGTTTCCATGTTCGTGTGTGCGCAGGTGTCGATTCACAGCTCCTGGCCCCGCCTCTTCACTAGTCGCTACTAGGTCCACTCTCTCCCTGCTCAAAGAACATAAGAACATAAGAAAGGAGGAACACTGCAACAGGCCTACTGGCCCATACTTGGCAGGTCCATATCAAAACCAACCCACCAACAAAAATATTTGTGCAACCCATCCCAATCGCCATCCAAGCAAGAAGCCCCGACAACACCCCTCCCCCCCCAACAACTGTGCAAGTCCAGTTCAGCACCAACCCCTCTCACTCACAACCCCTCTCACTCCACTAACCCTTCTCACTCACAATAACACAGAAATAAGGAACACTGCATCAAGCCAACTGATCCACACTAGGCAAAACCCAAAACCAATCCCACAAACAAAAACTCCTACCCAACCCACCTACTCCATCCATGGAATATGCTTTGATAATCAGGGCACTATAAAATAGGGTACTGAAGGAGCTGAAGCACCTGGTCCATCACCTCTTCTTAAAGCAATGTATGGTACCTGCTTCCACTACATCACTCTCCAGACTATTCCACTTCCTGACAACTCTGTGACTGAAGAAATACTTTCTACCATCCCTGTGATTCATCTGAGTCTTCAACTTCAATTTGTGACCCTCTGTTGTTGTGTCACATCTATGAAACAACCTGTCGCCATCCATCTTGTCAATTCCTATCAGTATTTTATATGTCGTTATCATGTTCCTCTATCCTTCCTGTCCTCCAATGTCGTCAGGTCGATTTCCTTAACCTCTCCTTGTAGAAAATGCCCCTTAGCTCCGGGACTAGTCTTGTTGCAAACCTTTGCACTTTCTCAAATTTTTTTGACGTGCTTGACCAGGTGTGGGTTCCAAACTGGTGCTGCATACTCCAATTTGGGCCTGACGTATAAGGTGTACAGAGTCTTGAACGATTTCTTACTGAGATGTCGGAATGTTATTTTTAGGTTTGCCAGGCGCCTATATGTTGCAGCACTTATCTGGTTGATGTGCACCTCAGGAGATGTTTTCGGTATTATACTCACAAGATCCTTTTCCTTAAGTGAGGTTTGCAGTCTTTGGCCCCCTAGCCTGTACTCTGGCTAGGGTCTTCTTTGCCCTTCCGTGATCTTCATGACTTTGTACTTGGTGGGGTTTAACTCCTTGCTGCCTCTCCAGATCTCTTTGTAGTCCTGCCTGATCCTATTCCGATTGAATTCTGGTCATTAGCTTTATATCATCCGCAAACAAGGGCACTTCTGAGTGTCATGGCATGCCATTCACATATTCCAGAAACAGCACCAGTCCCAGAATTGACCCTGTGGAACCCCGCTCGTCACAAGCGACCACTCTGACACCACTGCAGTGCCTTTCCTGTTATTCCTGCCTGCTCCTAGAGCTTTTACACTAATCTCTTGTACGGAACTGTGTCAAAAGACTTCTTACTGTCCAAGAAAATGCAGTATACCCAACCCTCGGTCTCCTGCATTACTTCTGTCACTTTGTAGAAAACTCCAGTAGGTTTGATAAGCTTCTCCATGACTTTGCCTACTATACATGTCAGTGACACTAATCTGTAGTTTAATACTACCTGTCTGTCTCCTTTCTTAAAATTGGGACTACATTTGCTGTCTACCATACCTCAGGTAGTTGTCCTGTTTCGAAGGTATACGCATATACTTGTCCAATCTCTTTTCAAGTTACCCTGCTTTGAAGACTGTCACATGCAGCATTCTCCACCTGACCCAGCATTCTCTACCTGACTAAATCCTATAAATACTCATGTATCTTTTATCCAGGTAGATCTGTTTGTGACTCGATAAAGCCCACTGCGTGGGCGAAACGTTGTCAATAAAGGATCACATTATACTGCTTATGTGTTTATTTTTCCATTGTGTCGGTATTTTATACCATTTATTTCCATCATGTCAGTGATTTGAAAGGGAATGACATTAAAACATGCAACTTTCTTTTTCTTTATAGTGCGTTATTTGACTCGATTAAGATGGTCCCCTGAGTACTTAAGATGCGCCTGGTTGATCATATCTATGAGTCTGGAAAGTTGATTAGTTATGACACCCTCTGGTGAGCTCGGAGCACTTCCAATTCCTGATGGACCTGAGAGGAACAATAAATTTGTTTTCCAGGCGAGCCAAAAGACCTACCTGATTTACGATTGTTGGACAACAGGTACAGAAGCTTCTTACCCCTTTCGTCTTTTTGAGTATCTTACGACCACTGCTTAGCAGGGAATTCGTTTCATTTTTACTGATGTATCTACACTGCAGCAGGGATACTGACCCATGCGAGGCAGATCCAAGTCTCCTGCCGGCTTAAGCCAATGCCCTAACCTAATCAGGTCAGGTCACATTCACTTAAGGAAGGAGCACGGCATTTGACCTAGTAGCACAAGCTAGTCAGGTCCAACTCACACCACCCGCACCCACTCATGTATTTATCTAACCTATTTTTAAAACAACGCAACGTTTTAACCTCTATAACTGTACTCGGAGTTTGTTCCACTCATCCACAACTCTATTACCAAACCAGTGCTTTCCTATATCCTTCCTGAATCTGAATTTTTCCAACTTAAAGCTATTGCTGCGTGTCCTGTCTAGGCTAGATATTTTTATGTTAAGTAAAAGGACACAATGCAACTAATGTGACATTTTATTGTGGCAACGTTTCGCTCTCCAGGAGCTTTGTCAAGCCGTTACAAACAATACATGGACACAGAGGGTATATAGTCTCAGAATGAGGTGTAATACTAGTGGTGGTAGAAGTAGTGATATAAGTTGTTGTAGTAGTAGTAGTAATACAATAAGGTAGAACAATCAACTTGCACATGAGTAAAAGGTGAAAGCAATTACTAGTAGCATAAAAATATAGGTTAGACAAATATTTCTGTTGGAGGTTGGATTAGAGAAGACCTGTATCAGTGTTCCACATCTGCGATGTGCTTGTGTAGTATTAGCAGGAGAGACTATGTGATGGTAGGGTTTACTGTTTACAGGAGGAGTCTTGCTAAGACTTCAGAGATGGTGAAGCTGCCTTTGTTTTGTTTAATTGTGTTAGAAACAGCGTCTGCGGAAATTAGTTTTTGATTACTAATCGGGCGTCTCTGAATTTCATGAGATGATTGGTGGAATTCCGAGGTTTCTTGCTGTTTCTCCTACATAAATCTGTCGCAGCCTCCACAGGGTATAGTGTAGACCCTGCGTTGACTGGTTCATGGTGCTTGGATTTAGTCCTGGTTAGATCCTTAATAGAAGTACTGGAAGCAATGGCGACTCTAGTGTTAGCTTGTGCAAATACTTTAGAAATGTTGGATGCAACCTGGCTGTTGGGAAGAATTATAACTTTGTTTGGAGTGGTGTTGACGCGTGGAGAATTAATGATCTGAAGAGCTCTTTTTGCAATCTTTGATGAAAAAGGAAGGAAAATGTAAATCAGTGAAGGTTTGGTGAATGTATGTACATTCCTCGTCAAGAAACTCAGGACTACAAATTCGGTAAGCTCTTAGGAAGAATCCGATGATGATGCCTCTTTTGGTCTTAGTATCTTGACTGGAATAGAAGTGTGTGAGATCATTTTTATTTGTAGGTTTCCGGTAAACTTGAAATTTTAGGTTGTTATCTACTTTGTGGATGAGGACGTCTAGAAAGGGTAGTTTGTCATTGGACTCTTCTTCTAGTGTAAACTGGATCGCCGGTTCAACTGCGTTGAGCCTAGCCTGAAGATTCCGTACATCAAAACGTTTGGGAGTTATTACGAGGACGTCGTCTACGTAACGTAACCCAAGTGACGCTTGAGGGTATGATGTTGGCGAAGTGTTCAGCCTCTAGGTGTTCCATGTACAAGTTAGCTAAGACGGCACTGATGGGGGACCCCATTCCCATGCCGTATGTTTGTTTGTAGAGCCTGTTATTGAAAGAAAACAGTTGAAATTAACACAGAGTTCAATAAGGTCAACAAAACTCGAGTAAGGAAGTTAGGTCCTGATGATTTACGTCAGCAACTCATGCATTTGGAAGGTACTTTAGTGGGGGAAGTCCGTCAACTGCTTAGTTCTTGTTCGAAGGAGAGATTTGGATCGTTGAGAAGGTGCCATGAATGTTAAGATAGCGGGCTGACATTCCCTGTAAGGCAGAAAATTTGCAGAACTCATTGCAATGGGACTCCTTCTTATGGCAGATAATGTTTACTTGTAAGCCAGTGGATGCGGGTTCATCTTATCCAGGTCTGGGGTGGGGGCACTGGCAACTGCAGTGGAGGGAGCTGTTAGGGCTTTAAACTAGAAATAGTTAGTGGTATGGGTTTTGGGGAAAACAGAGAAGTCCCAGTGTAGTAATATTATAAGTTGTAGGAGAACTAGTAATAGGCAGAATAAGGTGGATAGTGGAAAGCTAGTGACACTAGATGACAAGGACAGTAATAGGTATAGTGGAAAACAGAGATGAGCAGGAAGGGTAAAGAGAAAGGAGGGTCTCTAAATATATATTACACCAATAGTCGTAGTGCTAGGAATAAGATGGACGAGTTGAGATTAGTTGCAAGTACGGGTAATATTGATGTTTTTGCAATAACTGAGACATGGTTTAATATGAAAATCGGGACTTGCCTGCCGAATGTCACATTCAGGGTTTTAAATTGTTCCAAGTAGACAGAAGTATCGGGAAAGGGGGTGGGGTGGCACTCTATGTCCGTGATCATTTAAATTGTTGCATAAAACGGGTATAAAGTCTGAATTAACACATACAGAGTCTGTCTGGATAGAATTTTCAGAGGGTGTGAAAAATTGATTTTAGGCGTGATTTACCGTCCTCCAAACTTAGATAGGGAACAAGGGAGACTACTTTGGGAGGAAATTGTTAAGGCCACAAGACACGATAACGTAGTAATTTAGGGACTTTAACTTTAGTCAGATTGATTGGAATTTCATGACAGGGAATTTAGAATCTAACGACTTTTAGAAGTAGTTCAGGGTTGCTTTTTGAAGCAGTTTGTAACAGAACCTACAAGGGGAAATAACCTACTTGACTTGGTTCTGGCAAGCAAGGAAACCCTTGTTAATAATTTAGAAATTACAGAGGAACTCGGCTCAAGCGACCACAAGTCAATTACCTTTAGCATTGAATGGATGTATGATAGTAGGGATAATTCAGTAATGGTCCCAGATTTTCGCTTAGCAGATTATAATGGACTTAGAGAACACTTATCAACTGTGGACTGGGGTGAAGAAGAGAGGTATCAATATGACAGTTTTCTTAACACTATACAGGCTGCCCAAAGAACATTTATCCCGTATAAAGAAATTAGATCAAGTAGAAATGACCCAAAATGGATGAATAATAGGCTCAAATATCTTTTAGGGCAGAAGAAAGGAATTTATAGGCGCATAAAAGAGGTGAGGGTCATCTTATAAATCAGTATACTGACATTAAGAGGGACGTTAAAAGGGAATAAGAAAAGCTAAACGGGACTATGAAATTAAAGTTGCTAGGGATTCAAAACTAACCCAAAAGTTTTTTCCAGGTTTATAGAACAAAAGTTAGGGATAAGATAGGTCCCCTTAAAAATAACTTTGGGCATCTTACTGACAAGGAGAATGATATGTGCTCTATTTTTAATAATTATTTTCTCTCGGTTTTCACACAGGAAGACATTAATAATATCCCAGTAATTAATTTTTACAGAGGCCCAGAAGAAGATAAATTATGTAATATCACAGTCACTAGCGAAATGATTATGAAACAGCTGGACCGACTGAAACAAAATAAATCGCCGGGTCCTGATGAGCTTTTTGCAAGGGTTCTTAAGGAATGCAAAATGGAACTCTGTGAACCAATATCTAACATTTTTAATTTATCTCTTCAAACAGGTGTAGTGTCTGATATGTGGAAGATGGCTAATGTAATTCCTATTTTTAAAGCAGGGGACAAGTCACTACCGTCAAACTACCGCCCAATAAGCCTGACCTCAATTGTAGGCAAATTACTAGAGTCAATTATAGCTGATATTATTAGAAGCCATCTAGATAACCATAATTTGATTAATGATACCCAGCATGGATTCACGAGGGGCCGTTCCTGCCTATCTAATTTATTAACCTTCTTCAGTAAAGCTTTTGAGGCTGTTGATCACGATAAAGAATTCGATATTGTTTATTTAGACTTTAGTAAGGCTTTGATAGAGTACCGCACCAGAGACTGTTAAAGAAAGTGGCAGCTCATGGCATTGGGGGAAAAGTGCTGTCATGGATCGAGTCATGGCTCACCAATAGGAAGCAGAGAGTGTGCATAAATGGGGTTAAATCCGAATGGGGACTTGTAACAAGTGGTGTTCCACGGGGATCAGTCTTAGGCCCATTGTTATTTATAATATATATCAATGACCTTGATGAGGGAATTACTAGTGATATGAGCAAATTCGCCGACGACACGAAGATAGGTAGGATAATTGATTCAAACATAGATGTCATAGAACTTCAGGAAGATTTAGACAAACTTAATTCGTGGTCAGAAAAGTGGCAGATGCAGTTCAATGTAGATAAATGCAAGGTTCTGAAGCTCGGGAGTGTCCATAACCCAAGCACTTATAAGTTAAATAACGTAGAACTTAGCCATACAGATTGCGAGAAGGACTTGGGGGTGATGGTAAGCAGCAACCTTAAACCAAGACAGCAATGCCTAAGCGTACGTAATAAGGCAAATAGATTACTGGGATTTATATCAAGAAGTGTTAGCAACAGAAGTCCAGAGGTTATATTACAGCTTTATACATCATTAGTAAGGCCTCACCTAGATTACGCAGCTCAGTTCTGGTCTCCATATTACAGAATGGACATAAATTCGTTAGAAAACATTCAGCGTAGAATGACTAAATTAATACATAGCATTAGAAATCTTCCTTACGAAGAAAGATTGAAGACCCTAAAATTACATTCACTTGTAAGACGTAGAATGAGGGGAGACATGATCGAGGTATACAAGTGGAAAATGGGTATTAACAAAGGGGATATAAATAAGGTCTTGAGGATATCTCTCCAAGAGAGAACCCGCAATAATGGATTCAAGTTAGATAAGTTTAGATTTAGAAAGGATATAGGAAAGTATTGGTTTGGAAATAGGGTAGTTGATGAGTGGAACAGTCTGCCTAGTAGGGTTATTGAAGCTAGGACCTTGGGTAGTTTCAAATTTAGGTTGGGTAAATTCATGAGTGAGAGGGGTTGGATTTGAGTGGGACTCGCGCATGAGTGGGTAGAATTGTCAAAGCTATTTCTTGGGTAGCATTGAAAATTGGGTTGAGCAAATATTCTGTTAGTGGGACGGATTGTGAAGGACCTGCCTAGTATGGGCCAACAGGCCTGCTGCAGTGTTCCTCCTTTCTTATGTTCTTATGTTCTTAGAGTTCAATGATGTATTACCCTTTCTAGACGTCCTCATCCAAAGTAGATAACAACCTAAGATTTCAAGTTTACCGGAAACCTACAAATAAAAATGATTCACACACTTCTATTCCAGTCAAGATACTAAGACCAAAAGAGGCATCATCATCGGATTCTTCCTAAGAGCTTACCGGAATTTGTAGTCCTGAGTTTCTTGACGAGGAATGTACATACAATCACCAAACCTTCACTGAGTTACATTTTCCTTCCTTTTTCATCAAAGATTGCAAGAAAAGAGCTCTTCAGATCATTAATTCTCCACGCATCAACACCACTCCAAACAAAGTCAAAATTCTTCCCAACAGCCAGGTTGCATCCAACATTTCTAAAGTATTTACGCTAACATAGAGTCGCCATCGTTTCCCGATTCTTTTTGGGATCTAACCAAGACTAAATCCAAGCACCATGGTCAACGCAGGGGTCTACACTATACCCTGGGGAGGCTGCGACAGAAATGTAGGAGAAAAAAGGAACCCGAAACACGCATCAATGAACACATTAATGCATGCAGAAACGATAACCTGAACAACGCCGGTACAACACCGAAATTCCAACAATCACCCATGAAATTCAAAGACCCCCGACTAGTAATCAAAGAAACTAATTTCCGTAGACGCAAAATGCCTTGAATCAGCATTATCTCTGTTTTAACACAATTAAACAAAACAAAGGCAGCTTCACCATCTCTGAAGTTTAGCAAGAACTCCCGAAAACAGTAAACCCTACCATCACTTAGTTTTCCTGTTAAATTTTGCACATCGAGATGTGGAACACCCCCGCAACCCTTTTTAAGTTCTAGTTATTTCTTTAAGTGCTTGGGTTATGGACACTTCAGAACCTTATTTTTCTACATTGAACTGCATCTGCCCCTTTTCTGACCACGAATTAAGTTTTTCTAAATCTTCCTGAAGTTCTATGACATCTATGTTTGAATAATTTCCACCTATCTTCGTGTCGTCGGCGAATTTGCTCATATCACTAGTAATTCCCCCATCAAGGTCATTGATATATATTATAAATAAAATGGGCCCAAGACTATCCCTGTCACAAAATCCCCCTTCGGGTTTTTCCCCCTTTTTCCCCCCTCTGCTTTCCCTTTTTGGGGCCATGACCGATCCAAAAGACTTTTTTCCCTCCTGAGTCCACCCTTTTAAAGCCCGGGGGCTCATCAAAAACCTTACTAAAATCTAAATAAACAATATCGAACTTTATGTGATCAACAGCCCCTTTACTGAAGAAGGTTAATAAAAGATAGGGAGGAACGGCCCTCAAACCCTGCTGGGTATCTTTAATCAAATTATGGTTTTCTAGATGGCTTTTAATTATCAAAATTTTTCTCTAAATTTGCCTACAATTTAGGTCGGTTTTTGGGGGAGTTTGACGGAGGCTTGTCCTCTTTTAAATG